>BMAO01009280.1:0-183883 GCA_019973975.1 Trichonephila clavata | reverse complement strand
GCGCATGCTCGCTGGTTACCTACATCTCTTGTCTACGCACTGACGCCATTACAGTCTGATTCTTCATTGTATACGTTGTTTACTGATTGTTTAAGATGCCTCCGACAATCGTGAGTCCGCTGATTGTGAAGTACGGGCTGTTATACGATTTCTTAGTGCTATAGACGTAAAACCGATCGAAATTCATCGTGAGATCTGTGAAGTTTACGGACAAAACATTATGAGTGATGGAATGGTAAGGAAATGGGTGAGAGCATTTAAAGATGGCCGCACAAATGTGCATGATGAAGAACGGAGTGGGCGTCCTTCGGTCGTTAATGTAGATTTGGTGCAGAAAGTGGACGAAAAGGTGAGAGAAAACAGACGCTTTACAATTTCATCATTGTCCGACTGCTTTCCTCAATGTTCTCGTAGTGTTTTGTATCGCATTGTGACCGAGGACTTGAATTACCGGAAATTGTGTTCACGTTGGGTTCCAAAAATGTTGACGGATTTGCACAAAACCCAGCGTTTAGGCAGTGCATTGACTTTTCTTGAGCGGTACCACAATGAAGGTGAAGATTTTTTAGACCAAATTGTTACTGGTGACGAAACATGGGTGGCCTACGTCACACCAGAATCGAAACAACAATCCATGGAATGGCGACATTCATCATCACCCAAAAGAGTGAAGTTTAAGCAAACAATTTCTGCCCGGAAAATCATGTGCACAGTTTTTTGGGACAGAAAAGGAGTATTGCTAGTGGAGTTTCTGCCTCGTAATGAGACAATCAATGCAGCGTCTTATTGTGAGACATTGAACAGTCTGCGTCGTGCAATCCAGAACAAAAGACGTGGCAAGTTGAGTAAGGGTATCGTTTTGCTGCATGACAATGCCCGTCCACATGTGGCTAATCGGACCAAAGATCTCATCAAATCTTTTAAATGGGGAACTCTAGATCATCCTCCATACAGCCCTGATCTGGCGCCCAGCGACTACCATTTGTTCCTGCACTTGAAGAAACACCTGGGCGGTCAGCGTCTTCAAGACGATAATGAAGTCAAAACATTTGTGATACAGTGGTTAACAAGTCAGGCGGCAGAATTTTATGAGGAGGGTATTCAAAAACTGGTGCCACGTTATGTCAAGTGCCTCAATATTCACGGAAATTATGTAGAAAAGTAGATTAAGGTACAGGTTTTCATGCAAAAATAAAATTATTGCGATATCTTTGCACGTCTTTTTTTAATTTCAAAACGGTACTTACTTAAAAAACATGCCTCGTAAAATAAGAGGTATGTGCTGTAGATTTTTGAACTTTCGTTGAGAAATTGAGACTATTTTATTGAGAATCAGTGTTGTGAGAACTTTAATATTTAACAATGTTTAAAGGAGCCCAAAAAGAAGATTTGAGGCTTCTGAATTAGAGCTGTGTGTGAGTGAGAAAAAAACTGTTATGGACTTGATGGATCTTATTAAAAATTGGGATCGATATAAAAATGATCCTGTTCAGTGCATGAATTAGCAAATTTAATTATCGAAGAAAGGAAAATGGAAAAAAGTCAACAATTAGAAAAAATCAGAGAAAAAGCTAAGGTTGATTTAGAGATAGCGAGATTACGAGCGAAAGATATAGACAACAATGTTGGAATTAATTGTAATAATGATTCTTCTTCCTTAGATTCTTTAATTAAATGTATTCGCACGCGCTTACAGTGAAAATTCCCGCTAAACCTGAGGGATAGGGTTTCTTTTTTTTATCATTAGAACGTGCATTTGCAGTCAAAAGTGTTACTGATAAATATAAGCCTGAGATTTTGTTAAATTTATTAGGAGAAAAATTGGCAAATATCATTACATATCTTAAACATGAGGATCTTAACAATTATGATAAAATAAAGATAATATTTGAAGAATTTGAGCCAACTCCTCAATCTTGTTCAGAGAATTTTAAGAAAGCAACACGGCAAAATTGTGAATCGCTAGTACAGTTTGCGAGTAGATTATTAACAAATTGGAATACTATTTATTATTTTTGGAATTAAACTTCATCATAGATAAAGTTTTAGCACTGTACTCAGCACTCGAACAATCTAGTAAAACAGAAAATGTTCTCGATATCTTAATTAAAGTCATTAGCTCAAAAGCTCTAACCAAAGGCATTCTCAAACTCTCTAAATATCCTTACTTATTAATACGCTTTGGGGCTTAATATTATTTCATGGAACGCGGACTATGCGAGTTCTCGTATCGTCGAGTTACGAGATTTCGTTGATAAGCATTCCCTGGTATTTTTGTTACAAGAAACCAGACTCAGACCAGAGTTTTCTTTCTCCATTTTCAAACTACACCATTTACAAAAAGGACAGAACCATCGCCGCTTTCCCTAGTGGGGGGACGGCAATCCTCATTAAACGAAACATTCCTCACTTTCACTTTCCTCTCCCGCAACACTACAGGGTACTGAAGCGAGTATCATCGCACTTACCCTTATTTTGATCGGGTAGCCCTTTTTGTTTCCTTAAATTATCATTATTTTTTCGACCTCCCTGGTCCATTCATTATTCGGACCTTGATTTACAAACATACTACGATGTTTATGATTGTCGAGTCTATGATCTTGTTGATCATTTCGGTTCCATCTCTCGAACTCACGATTTCAAATACCACCACAAGAAAAGTTATTTGATTCAGTGTCCGCTATTCTCCTATCAAAATGTCTATTTACTACCCCTGCATCTCTAAAATTTCCATCTCCACGCCTTCCTGAAAATCTCCTACTCCAATCCCAAACTCCTTTTTCAAAACTATTACTCGAAACCTGGGTTCCTCTATTTCTATAACGTTTCTCATATTTATCCACTACTTACAACAACTATGCCTTAGTAATGAGATTTTTACTTCTACATAATCCATAGTCTGGGGTTCGAGTCTCATGATAATATGATTTAACATTTGTGGTTCATTTTAATTTAATTTCAGGATCTTATGAATTTTCAGCAATTTATACAAAAATTGGACCCTATATTCTGTTTTGATGAAAAAACAGAGCCTCTAACTCGGATAGATTTCCCACTCCTGTAAAACTATCAGTTAATTCCTGTTTAATTGTCGCGAAGTCAGTGGTCTCGCCACGCACAAAGGAAATACCCAATGACTTCAAACCAATATAGCGCTACCCTATGAGATGACCTTTCAGGTAGGCACTTGTCAAATTTGCAGGTATCTCACAGTACGCTATTTTATCACCAATATTTGCGAGGAACTCCGATACATTCTTCTTTCCAGAGAAAAATAATTCGGGCAAGACCATAAAATGAGCCCCGTTCCCTATCTCGGTCGTTGGGCGCCAGTTAAACGAGCCTACTTTCCTTCTTTCCTGAGACCCAGCTAAAGGAGTGGAAGGAAGTGAAAGATGATTCGAAATGATAATTTCCAATTATTTTATTTATCACTTTAATCGACTCAAACACAAATCGTTGCAACACTATTAATAGGATGATCCAGTCAGACAACAGAAAGAGGGGATGAGAGTCGCGTTTGGGGAGAATACATTAAATAAACCTCTTTATAATAATATTTCTACCTTAATATTACTTTACACGGTAGATATGTAACTTATATCCCTTAATCACTTTAATATTTTAAATATCAACGTAATATGAAGGTGACAGTACCTGAACTTAGGCAGTCTTCTTATCAATTCAATTTATCTATAACGCTCCTTGACCATAATCTCTTACAAGATATTTCTAACTATTTATAGTAATCTTCACCTTGTATCTTTGTTGTTACCTATAGTTAACTAAATGTTTAACCTTCTAACTTTCTGTTACCTATTCTTTTCACTTCTAACTCACTAAATCCCTTAACTCTCGAACAAGAACTATATATAATAAACTTAATTTGCACATCACGTTTTCTTCTTAGGAGAAGATTGATAAATTTTGCTGGTCCCAAAGAATACCCAAGAGGATTGTTAGTAGGAGGTCGTGTATAGATCCGTCACAAGAAAAACAACATAAACACCAGGTAATAAAATTCAACTTATCTGATTCCTTTGAAGAATCTCTCTCGCGTCGGTGCCTCCACTTTATCTTGTACGAAATTTATGAAGCTTGGTGTAACAGTAACAAAAGCAACAAGTCTTGAGCAGTTCACATCCATTTTTATTGCTACTTAATTCACTCACATAGTATGATGTCATATGTACCAGTATATATATACAGTTCTTTTACTGTTGCCATACAATTAACAAGATATGCAAATATTCCAACACTATACATTAGTCTCTTGCCTCTAAAACTTGTTACTAATGATGTAATCTGCACATAATTTGAATTAAATTTCGGTTCATTATGAAAGATAAAAAAAAAACTCTAACCAGAGACATACAGCTATAAGTTTTCCAGTCTTACTGGATATTTTAATATAAAAAATGTGTATACTTAGGAAAATACTAAGACTTTAATGATTATTACTTGTATGAGTATTATGTACAAGGGGTGATCAAATGAAAAGGTACGAAACGACATGGTGGGTACAATATAGACTTTATTCAAGATATACACCATAGGGCTGAGCACAACGATCCCACTGATGAACAAGCCGCAGGATTCCTTGTTCCCAGAATTCCTGTGGCTGTGACGAGACCCAGTCCTTCACAGTGTCCTTGAGTACGTCGTCCGAGTTGAAGCGCTTTCCTTTCAGGTGTTTTCTTCAGTGGACAAACACATGGAAATCGCAGGGTGACATGTCCGGACTGTAGGACGGATGGTCCAACGTCTCCCATTGGAACTTGTCCAGTTCCATTGTGTGACTCTGGAGACGTGTGGACGCGCGTTATCATGGAGCAGAACCACACCCTCCGTGAGCCGCCCCGGTCTTTTGTTCTTGATGGACCTGCGTAGGCGTCGGAGTGTCTCACAGTACACATCGGAGTTAATGCTTTTTCTGTGCTCGAGTAATTCTGTGCTCGCATCATTTGGACGCCGCTTTTTATAAGAGCCTTTGCTCTCTCCTGCGCATGCGGGCACCCGCGCATGATCCGATCCCAGTCAGAGTCTCCAATGGCATCCCGAGATGTCTCGCTACATTCTCCCTTGGCGGAATATGCAAATATTTAACTGTTTCATTTTTATGTCGTTTCGTACCTTTTCATTGATCACCCCTTGTATTATGTATTACTTCTCTAGATCTATATTATAAATCAACATATGAGATAGATGAGTTTCAAAAACCTTTGATGTAATTCCGAAAAGAGCCTGTGTAAATATAATTTAGAGAAACCATCCAAAAATTGGCTTGAAGTACTTGAATTTTCGTCAAGATTTACAGCTGGAACATAGAACTAAGTCTCATAACAATCTTTGTAAAATATTTTTCTTAAGACAGATCTAAAATGTTTTTGCGAATAAAATCCATTAATGTAACATTTTAAAATCCCTTAAGGGTTGGCAAAAAAGGGTGATAAAAGAGAGAAAGAAGGGTCAGCTCACAGGTGGAACGTGGCTCAAAATGGCCTAGACAATTGCCCTCGTGTCGCTTCATAGTGTGAAACTAATGTTCACTCCATAAATCAGAAAATTGTATTCATCTAGTTATCTTATTTTCAGTGTTTTTGCAATTATTCTATTTATAGAAATCGCGGAGAGTAGATGCCAGCTCAGGTGTCATCATTGGACCAAGGCTCCAAATTAGGTACTCTTAGCGAAGCATTTTGAAACACAGTCAGGTGACTAGGATCATTTTATTCTCCAAACCATGCCAACGTGAGGACTTTGAGCCTCAACAGATCTCTATATGGAGAGTCTTTATATATATAGTATCTACCCATGAGACTTGACAAAATTAATTCTAGCCACGAGTTAGCAACCATTACCACTCGATTACCACTAGCAAAAGTTTTTGAAAAAATGATGAAATTTAAAAGCTGAAAATGATGATCTTTAGATCTGAAAAATTCGAGTTTTAAGAAGATTAATTTAATATCTTATTACAAATTTGTCAAAGATTTTAATCAAGTTTCCCTTCATATTGTTGCTTTACACAAAGTTTTCTCTAGTTGCAAATTGTTCGTAAATTCTATTTATTGGGAAAAAATATTTCCTCTGATTGGAAAAGAAGATTTGCTTCAAGATGAATTTTCATATATTTTTATTTAAAAAAAAGCTTTAGAGTGCACTCGAATTCAATGACAGAAAGACTTAACTGTCAATAATGCTTTTTTCAAAAATTGCATAGAGAAGCAACATGACCCCTTGCCTTATTTGAAAAACGGCAAGTTTTTATTTTTAGCGAAGCATAATTGTTTAGAAATTTAGAATTTAATGAGTTGAAAATACTTTTCTTAGGGAAAAAATCCATTAAAGTTTCTCAAGTTTTGCCTTTGTGGAAAATGTCTTCTTGATAATATACTAAGAAGTACATAAATATATTCTCGTGCTTTAAAGCATTTAATCAGTGCAATAATTTCTTGTGTCCCCAGAAGCTTATAAACGAGTATTCCATTTCTCAAAGGATCCTCTCACTGGAGAAGGAAGGCTCTCTTGGAAAAGAACCTGTTTTCTAATTCTCAATAGATTTCAATCCCTTCTAATTATTCCTCATTGGGATGAATTCCTTTTCACAGGTTCTTTAAATAGAGAGAAACTACTTTGTGACGGATCTATGCGCGTCCTTATATTAACAATCCTGATGGGTATTCTTTGAGGCCAGCAAAATTTACCAATTATGTCTTAAGAAGGAAACGTGATATGAAAATTTTGTTTATTATATAAATTTCTTGTTCACGAGTTAAGAAAGTTAGTGAATAAGAAGTGAAGAGAATAGATAACAGAAAGTTAGAAGTTTAGTTAACTAGAGGTGACAAGAAAGATACAAGGTGATGATTACCATAAATGGTTTAAAAGTGCTTGTAAAAGATTAAAGTCAGGAAGTGTTAAAATAAGTAGAAGACTAGAAGTAAAATAACTAGAAGACTGCATAAGTTCATGTACTATCACCTTCCTATTACATTGATATTTAAAGTATTAGAGTCGTTAAGCGGACATTAAGTCCCTAATATTACTTAATATCTGCTGTGTAAAGTAATATTAGGGAAGAACCATTAGTTTAAAGTGGTTATTAAACGTATTCTCTTCAAACGCGAGCGCGACTCTCCTGCTTTCCCTCTGTTGTCTGACTGGATCATCCTATTTATAGTGTTAAATGGATTTGTGTTTGAATTGATTAAAGTGATAAATAAAAAATAATTAGAAATCATGTCGTATCATCCTTCACTTCCTTCCACACTTAAGCTGGGTCTCAGGGTAGATGGGAAGTAGGTTCGATTCAACTTTTTAAAAAAGTTTTCTAGGTAAAGTCGAAAAGTCTTACGAACTCATTGTTTTATAATTCTGCATTTATTTTTTTAAATACACTCACTTCCAAAAGTTAAGCACGGAGAGGAAAAGGCTAATTTCCGGAAGCCAATCAGAATTGAAGAGGATGCAATTCGCTGCAGAGGTAGATGGAAGTATGCAAATATGTTAGGTAACAGCCAATCGTGCTTTCATGTCAAGAAATATGCAAAACGCCTTATGCAATATGTCTTATAAGAAGCCAGCTTTATGAAGGGTTACAGAAATTGATTGTAAGTGCTGATAGAAGGTGTTTAAAACTTTCGTACAGTTTGTTTTCAAGACATACGTGTTTCTATGACTTCCAGAAAACGAATGGAAGATTCTGAGCGCTGGCGTGCTGTGGGGCGCATTGAAGCAGGGCAGTCGATCACAGATGTTGCTCTTTTCTTCGGCGTTCATCATTCTGTAATTTCACATTTATGGAAACAATTCCAAACTACACAGACAGTTGTCCGAAGGCTTGCAGGCGGTCGCCCAAGGGTTACAACCCCCGCAGAAGATCGATATATTGCTATTGTAGCCAAGCGGAATCGCAGAGCGACCTCCACACGTGTGACCTCTATGGTTACAGCGTCCATTGGTAAGCTATATCTGCAGCTACTGTACGCCGAAGATTACATATGAATGGACTGTATGCCCGGGTATCTCGAGTTTGTGTTCCTCTATTCGTCCAATCAAAAGGGGCACGATTAAAGTGGTGCCGGGAACATGGCAATTGGACTGAGTCTGACTGGACGACTTGTCATGTTTACTGATGAGTCAAGATTTGCTCTGGAGCCAGATGACAAGCGTATAAGGATATTGCGTAAACAAGGAACACGCAATCAGCCCCAAAATATCACCGAACATCACGCATTCCGAGGCGGAAGCATTATGGTGTGGGCAGGGATTTCATTAGGATACCGCACCGACCTGCACATCTTTAAACGGGGTTCTGTGACGGCTGTCCGGTATCGAGATGAAGTCCTAGAACCCATTGTGAGATTGTACGCGGCAGCAGTTGGCCCTACTTTTGTTTTAATGGTCGATAATGCACGTCCCCGTAGAGCTGACATCGTCGATGACTACCTGGAGAGTGAAGGGATTGTGCGTATGGCGTGGCCAGCATATTCGCCCGACCTTAATCCCCTTGAAAATCTTTGGGATGCTCTCGGCCGTGCTGTATACTCACGTTTCCCACCTCCAGCCACTCTTATTGAGCTGGAAACTGCTCTACAAGAAAAATGGCGATTGTTTAATTCTGCGGTGGTTGACCACCTAATTGAAAGCATGGTCAGAAGGTGGAAACTTTGCATACAGATGAGGGGGGATCACATACCCTATTAATGTCCTTTTTTTCATTTTATGCTGTTTATTTTCACTTTATACATAGTTCTGTTTAAGTCTCCAGTATGACATTATCTGATAACTTACAAAAATTTAATATTGTTTTCCTTTCTGTACATAATTATTGATTTTGTTTTATGTAAAAATATATATGCTACTTTACTGCCAAATTTTGTGTCAATTAAAGATGCATTTGTTGATTTTTTTGCATTTTACATCTTCATGCTTAACTTTTGGAAGTGAGTGTATCTCTGGACTATTTTTCAGTTATAAAAAAATTTAACCGCAAGATTTAGTTTGAATTTGTTTAATTGACGTTGCCGTACTCTGAAGGAACCCGAAGGCAACGGATTTCGTAAATTTGAACCATGCTCAAGTGACGATAACAACATTTGACCTGGATCCCCTTTAAAAACTTAAACACGCTACTAACGGGGCAAATTGAAAATGCAACAGCGAATTGTGAGAACATTGAGGCGGAAAAATGGATTAAATATGAAATTAATTCCCTCGGATCAGAAAAGATTCCATTTAAAAAGTCTTACCAGAATAAATCCACGCCATTCTTTGTTTCTTTTCCTATTTTGCGCTTACTACGCAGTCAAAACGCACTTCAAAAACAGCATTTAGTACTAACGGTAAAGCACGATGGCGATGAAGTCATAGCGAGCAATGGTGTTAGCAAGTTGTAGTATATTGTATCAATTATGAAAAAATATGATTACCTTGATGCCCTAAAAACAATTTAAAGCATAGTGCCGCCAAACTCGGCCTAGGATCATCGCTTCGTTTCCTACACAACAACAATCCTGAGCAAACCACTGAGATTGCGCAGCTTTGGTTCTTGTATTATGTCTCAAATCAACTACACATGTTCTCGAAGTCGCCTGATCTGAATCCTATTGAACATCTATGAGATTAGTTGGAGTGTAGGATTCGTCAACACAATATAATAGCAAGGATATGCAGAAGAGTGTGAAAAGTATGAATGGGAAAAGATAAGCGCTGAAGAAACCCACAAGAATTAATAATTCTTTGCCGAAACGACTTCAGGAGGTTCTCAAAAGATGGAGTTATCCAACCAGCTTATAAACTTTTTTTTAAGAAAATTATATTGTTACTACTATAAAACAATAAACGCTGACTTTTTCTACTTGATTTTTGTTGTTAGCATCGCTACAAACCTGTCTTGATTTTAAAAGAAATGAAAGCAAACCGAGTTTACTTTATTTATTCTCAATATCTGAAATGAACTAAATAAAATATAATTTATATAAAAGAATTTTTCACTACCCAGTTTTTAACCCCCCCCCCCTTGTTTATGTACTTGAACGCATACTTTTTCTAGCCAATGTATATAGATGAAGCGTTATGAGCACTTTGAAATCGAAATGTGCGACTTGATTCTACTTACATTTATCTCGTTGATCAATTATTTTTGGCAAATTAAACACTTTATCTTGAAGAGAATAGAAACACTCAATGAATAGTAAATGCATCTGTGGGAAACTCGGATACAAAGGGTTTTTTATTTCCAAAAATAAATTTTTGCTCATCCTATTTGTAGAATCATAACAAATTCCAAATTTAAAAATAAGTTTTGTTACTTTAAAGTTTCATTCCATTTTTTAACACTGTTGAAACCCAAACTTGGGGAAGTAAGATGATTTGACATGACAGAGCCTTAATTATTATGTATCTTGAAGCGCGTGCGCATAGCCCATTTAAAAGGTACAATGTTGGATAAAAATCATGTCAATCTGTCGTGGCTCAAAGTGGTTTGGTAGTTAGGAGAGGAGATGGTACCTCAGCTGTCGTCCTCGTCATTTGAATGAGGCTCAAAATTAGAGGTCCGTCGCCAATAGCCTTGGTGTTGCTTTATGAGCGATAATAACTTGTGACTATAAAGCTGCACGATGGCTATTGACGACGGACCTCTTAATTTTAAACCATTGTCACGTGACGAGGACGACACCTCATCTCCTAACTTGCACACCACACCAAGTTTGAGTCTCAACTGATTTAATGTGCCCCCTCTACACGGCGGGTCTTGAAGGGTACTCATGTCACGAGTCCGTGACCTTGATCAGTAGTCATGTTGGGTGCGACGTTCATCAGTCTTTCAAACTAAGAGTCTCTTTTGAAAACACACTGTTTACTGAAATGGTTTCAATTTCTTGAGTAAGAATTTCCCACCTGAAAACAATTTTCCTCTTCAACGTCAGGGCATTGAGCCTCAACAGATTGACACCTCAGTGGCATTGAATTTCGAATTTTGAATAAAAATGATTGAAACATTTAGTGGAATCTCGTTCCAAATGGAATAAAGTTTCCACCAGAAAAGTTTACAAGGGGGGGGGGGAGTCGAAAGTTCTCCCCAATATGCCCGATTCGGTCAATTATTTATTATTGAATAAATAACTTAATAAATAAATTACTAATACTTAATTAAATTTTACGTGAAATAATAATCAATCGAAAAAAGATTAAGAATTCTGGAGGACCCTCCACTCTCTCCATCTTCCACATAAAAGCCAAGTATTTTCATAATTTACCAAAAAAATAATAATAATAATCTACTGTATCTATCTATATATATAACATCATTTGTAGATAAGAATAACATTCTGGATTAAAGCCTCTTTTTCCGCCCTATCTTTTGAATTCTATCCAATTAAGGCGAATACTTTGATATGGGCCAAACGTATTTTTGGAATAGTTTTGTAATCGCGCCCTATACGATTTTGGCACCTTGTAGTTTTCAATCCAAGATGGCGGCCTACACTAGAAAATGTTAAAGTAATTTTTAAAAAAATGGTTTATTCCTGATGAGAGTTGAACGTCAAAAGAAGCACAAAGATAAAATAAGCAGCTATGTACTTACTGCTTTTGTGGAAAACAATGTAGAAAAACATGAGTACCAGCATTTAAAGAAATAGAACATGTGGTATTTAGGAATGCCGGAAAATCAGAAATATATGGAAAATAGAATGTGGGGGGATGAAGGAAAAAAAATGTATGTATATATATGTATATATATATATATATATATATAATAACGGTATTAAAAGAAAAGAAATATTTTAGGTCGAAAAAGAAATTGCTATCAGGAGAAAAAAGATTTATTGAGGAATGTTATGATTCTGATTCGATAGATTCAGGTATATATTCAATAGTCGAATATATTGAAAATAACCAATATCAATCAGTATAATAATAGTTGTATATAATAATAATTGCATTATACAATTATATATATAATATATATAATAATAATATATATTATATAATATAATTACATAGTAAATATTATATTAATCAGTCATGAATATCATTAAATAATTGCTGATAACATGTAATGTTCCAAAAACTGCGAGTTTCTTTAATGAATTTCATGGAACAAGGAACGCTTAAAAATGCATTATTTAAAAGTAAAATAAAATGGAAATGCGCAATTCACTGCAAGTGGAAACATAATGTCTGATAGATTTACTATTATGATGGCAAATTTGTACCGTAAGATCCGCACCAAAACATACGGCCGTCAAATTTCTTATCCTGCTTCTAAATGATTTTCATTTCCAAAAGAAGCGAAATCTTAATCAAGAAGGAAAATTATATGTAAAGAAAAGTATTGAGAAAACAGCTTACATTTTCATCCATAAAAATCAAAAGTCTCCTATTTTTTTAAAAAAAAGATACTGGAGTACTCACCAATAATGTTCAAAATATCCATGTTCGAAAAAACGGCAGAGAACGAAAACTGCAATCTAGACAAAGCAAAGTAGGGAAATGTTTAAGAAAAAATTGAATTAAAAATTATCTGAAATTACTAGGAATATAGTCATAAATATAAACCAATAAAAATTAATTTTAATATACTATAATAATAAAAACTGATAGGTAATGTGCATAAAAATAAATAATAAACAGCAAATAATTAAAAAATTAAATCACAAAAAATAAACAATAATAAAGAAAAAAAGGAATTATGAATGGTAACCACAGAACAAAAGCCAAAAATCAAGTAAATCATATTGTAATGTTATCGCTCGATGTGGCGAATGTCAACAACAACTTGACTCCTGTAGCACCGATATCAAACTTGTATGGTAATTTGCCTCAAATATAAAATTAAACCCGAATTAAAACTACTTTATTACCTGTTCGTCATATTTATTAATTACTAATACACAAAAAACGTTATAGAACACCTGTTTTGACAGTATTTAGTCGAGTTGAAAGCTACTTTTACTTACAGTTATAGTTATTATTTTTGTGGGATATGGAGCAACAAAGGTTATTATCCCCTAAAAGACTAAAAAATATTTACAAATCAGTTGATATCAAAATATTTCATCTTCTGAATAAAAAATCTATATGTTGATGTATTTGTCACAGCTTTCTCTAATAACTCTTTGAAGGTAATATTACAATGATGATCAATTTTGAGAAAAGATTTTAGATGACTTCGAGGATGAGAATATCTATTGCAGCTTAACAAAATGTGGTCCAAGTCATTTAAACAATTACAAAAGCTACAAATTGCATTATCTGATAATTTGAATTTTTGTACAAGTCCTGGAGTAATGATCATTTTACTAAATATTCGAGTACATAAAATTTCTTCTCTTCTATTTTTTGTCCACTCAGAGATGGTGCCAATGTTTGGAATATTGCCCAAAGTTTCAAAATATTTGCTTGAATAGAAATTATCATTTGCTTTTTTAAATCTTTCTTGGTATATTTTTTACTGATGTCTTCTGAGGCAATCCAGTCGATGTAGACGTTAGACTCTGTGACAGATCTTGCTAGATAATCCGCCTGTTTATTCCATAATATATTTGAGTGTCCCGGAGTCCAAAGTAGAATTAACTGATGGTTATAATATGATTATATGTAAATCTTATTATCATTATCTGTGTATAACACTATGTGACTTGATCGAATCATTTTGAAGAGCAGAGAGAGCAGAGAGACTATAGAGATCAGGGACAAGAATGATACCTGAGTGGACACCGAATTTCCACAGAACGTCAACGAGAGGGAGAGGTTTATTGGGTATCGGCCGCTTCTACATAACGGGTATTGAGTGGTGTCAACAACGCCAGCCATGACTACTCGGCTACCGTAGCCTCTCTTTCAAAGGCGCTTTCAACCAGTATTCCATACTGATACACTGTATACTGGCTCAATGCCCCACATTTTTACAACTTAAGGAATTATTATTACTTTTAATTTTTGTCGCGTTATCCAAAACTCGTTTCAATATAAATGAAATCTTTCTTCCTACACACGAAAGAAAATTTTCATTCGGTTCATGAAACGATTTGAAAACATCTGCATTATACACTGAAGTGCCACTGAATTAGGGATACCTAGTAACGAGTTGGGCCTCCTCTGGCCTTGATAGCGGCTGCCACTCGACGAGGCATAGATTCAACAAGTTTCTGGAAACGTTCCACAGGAATGAGTTGCCAATATTGTCTAAAGCTGTCCATAATTCTGTAAGGTTTGTTGGTACGGTATGATGGCTGTTCACGCCTTGTTCTAAAACATCTCAAAGATACTCAATAGGATTTAAGTCTGGGCTTCTAGGTGACCAATTTATGACATAAAAGTCAAAGCAACGCTCATCTAACCAACCTGTACTTTTAAGAGGGACAGTTGCCTTTCTGGAAAACTCCATTACCGTGTGGATAACAGAACACCATAAACAGATGGAATTGATCATCCAGCAAGTCTACGTACCGAATTGCATTGAGGGAGGTTAGTACACGAACCAACGATCCCAGAGAGTAACTCGAAAAAACACCCCAGACCATGATTGAGCCACCATGCCCTTGTACAGTTCCAACCTGGCATAAGGGATCCATGACTTCATGGGCCTGACACCATATTCTCAGCCCCGTCGTCGTTAAGTAGTCGGAATCGAGACTCATCACTCCATACTACTCATTTCCAGTCCTCTACATCCCCGTTTCTGTTCTCTCTTGCCCAGGCAAGACGTGCAGCCCGATGGCGAGCATTGAGGAATGGTACTCTCGTAGGTCGACGGCTCCCAAAGCCCATCATACGGTGAAGCGAGTGTTTCACAGTCCGTTTTCTGATTGTACGACTGGCACCGTCATTCAATTGGGTGGAAATTGGAGCTAATGTTTGGCTTCGCTGGCTACGTAAAATACGCCTAAGCCGTCTCTCACCACACACTGTCAAAGCTAATTGTCATTTGTAGTTTGCCGATCGGTAGTTTTTTGCCCAACATCCATGTATTCTTGGTATAGACTTGACACTGTCGACCCCTCAGGGGCTCACCTTCTTTAGGTGAGCACGAGTGTCACAATCCCAATGTGCCCTAGAGATCTTTTTCTTTTCCCAAGGGGTTTACTGTCTTTGGTAAACAAGGGTCTAACGAACCCGGGGTACCCTAGTGATGCTTCTTTATTTTCAACCCTCTTTCTTGTCCGTTCCATTTCCTCTTTAATTCCTTTCCCGTCTAGACCACGGATAAATATTTTGTAAATGTATTTATATATAACTAGCTGTTACCCGCCCGCTTAGCTGGGTATTTCATGATGTTTTATAAATTTTTACTGCTTATATATATGTATAAATTATTGATATCTAAGTCCTAGCATTAAGAATTCGATTGAATTGAAAAATATACTTATACCTGTAACTGTCACCTGTTGATAAAAAAAAGGGCAGAACTCATCTAATTTGTATTTTCTAAAAATCTCTAAAATTGAAGCATAGAATGATGTTTGCTCTTTCGTAACTCAAAAACCAAGTGGATTCCCGCAAAACCAATTTTCGGTGGATCTCTACTCCGTAAATTGAACATGCAAGCCAAATATCAAGTCTAAATCTAACAGAAAAAAGCAAAAGTTTTACTATAAATATCCCCGTAATCCCGTTGAGAGCCGTTTTCCAAAATTACCGCTCTTAGCGGATTTCAATTCAACAAAAGAAAAATGCAAACCAAATTCCATTATTATAGTCCTTGTAGCTCGAAAAAAGTAATTTTTTTTGTCAATACGTCCCAGTAACCCCCTGCAACCCCCCAGAACTTGATATGCTTAAACTTTATTCTTAGTGGATCCCTATTCAACAAAAGAAACATGCTTAACAAATTTCGAGTATATGGGTCTATTAATTAAAAACAGGAATTTTTTTCTGTAAATCCTCTTGACCCCTCGCAAACTTCTTTAGGGGTCAATTTTCATTTTACTCTTTGTTAGAGGAACTCTATTTCATGAAAGGAACATGCCTACCAATTTTCAAGCAGGATGATCAAGTAGTTTAAAAATGGAAATATTTATCGATTACGCCTCTTAATCTCCCGAAATTAAACTTAGTAGTTGATATTCGCGAAACCCATTTTGTAGCGGTTCTCTACTTTACGAAAGGAATCTGCTTATCAAATTTCAAGACTGTACGTCTAACAGTTTAAAAATGGGGATAATTGTCTATAACGCCACTTGAGCCCCCGCAACGCCACTTCTGGGTTTGTTTTCACAAAACCCATTTTGTAGGGAAATTGCACTCTATGAAAGGAATCTGCTAAGACTGTGCGTCCAATTAATTAAAAATGCAAAAAAATTATCAATAACGCCCCTTGAACCCCCGCAACACCACCTAGGGGTCGATTTTCACAAAACACATTTTGCAGTGTATTTCTATCCTATGAGAGGAATCTGCTAACCAAATTTCAAGACTTTAAGTCTAATAGTTTGAAAAAAGAAATATTGGGGGTCAATTTTCTCCAAACCCGTTTTGTAGCGGATATTTACTCCATGAAAGAAACATTCCTACCAATTTTCAAGCAGGTAGGTCAAATAGTTTAAAAACGACAATATTTATCTCTTACGCCACTTATTCCCCTGCAACGCCACTTAGAGGTCTGTTTTCACAAAACCTTCTTATAGCTGATCTCTACTCTATGAAAGAAATCTCTTTATCAAATATAAAGACTGTGCGTCTAATAGTTTAAAAATGGAAATAATTATCTATAACGCCCCTTAAGTCCCCTCAACGCCACTTGGGGGCAATTTTCACGAAACCCATTTTGTAGCGTATCTCTACCCTATGAGAGGAATCTGCTTACTAAGTTTCAAGACTGTACGTCTAATAACTTAAAAATAGGAATTTATAACGCCCCTTAAACCCCCCCCGCCCCCGCAACACCCCTTGGGGGTCAATTTTCCCAAAACCCATTTTGTAGCGGATATTTACTCCAGGAAAGAAACTTACCTACCAATTTTCAAGCAGGTAGGTGAAGTAGTTTAAAAACGGATATATTTATCTATTACGCCCCTTAATCCCCCGCAACGCCACTTAGAAGTCTGTTTTCACAAAACCCGTTTTGTAACTGATCATTATTCTACGAAAGGAATCTATATATATCAAATTTAAAGACAGTGCGTCAAATAGTTTAAAATTGGAAATAATTATCTATAACGCCCCCTAAGCCCCTGCAACGCCACTTGGGGGTCGATTTTCAGCAAACTTATTTTGTAGCGGATCTCTACTCTCTGAAAGGAATCCGCTTACCCAATTTCAAGATTGTACATCAAGTAGTTTAAACATGGAAACAATTATTATTAAAGCCCTTAACCCCCCGTAACGCCCCTTGCATTTCGAATTTCGGAAAATCCTTTCTTAGCTGATGTCTACTCTATCAAAGGAACATGTCTACCGAATTTCAAGTCTGTAGGTTGAATAGTTCCAGAGATTTCGTGATTAGTCAGTCAGTGAGTGAGTGAGTCGCTTTTCTCCTTTATATATATAGATTATTGCTGAATTTTTTATTACAAATCTTACATTTTATTATTAACACATTTCGGTTTACATTTTGTATTACGTTACTTTAAAGATATTCAAGAAAAGAAACTAAATATTTTGATTTCGATACTTTATTTATTTTCGACTAACACCGTTGGTTTCCCAACCCGTATGTTTGCCGTTCGCGGCGTCTCGTAAGGAGGAAAATGGTGTCCTGGGATAATGATAACTTTGGCCCACGCTTCGCTATAGACTGGAGGCAGGAGTAGGCCCGCTCCTGTCAATCGGCTGGTGATACTTGTCTTTGGTGTTCCCGGAAAGACATTGTTGTAGGGTTAGTGCTGCAGATAAGGGGTGGCGGGCTTACCCGTTATATCCTCGCCCTGACGCTGTAGCACTATATTCTGGGTGTACTCCAGGTAAGCGCCATGCCTGGTTTTTGCCAGATGACCGGCACACTGCCTTCCTTGTTTTACTCCGTGGAGGGTGGAGGCGCGCCAGAATGAAGGTTTTTCTCATGCTTATGGATCTAATGCTGCTGCGCCCGGGTAAAGGCCTTGTATTACCCACTTTCACCATAGACCAAATTGCCACTCATTCTAGATTATTGCTTATTTCTCTACGAAACAATGACATGTCAAAGCAATCACCATTTGCAATTCACAAAGCCTTAATAAGAATAGGTGGTGAACCGAAATTCGAAAAACGATTGCGTTCCGGGGATCTGCTTATAAAAACTAATTCTGCTTTACAAACAAAGTCCTTTCTGCTCGCTAAATCTTTTCTTAATAGTCCCCCCCCCCTGTAATGATAAGTCCGCACAAAACCCTCAATTCTTTTCGCAGTTTTATCTCTGAGCCTGACATTTTGACCACCCCTGAAACGGAAATCCTTGAGGGATTCTGCAATCAGGGTGTTATTTAGGTCAGAAGAATCACAATATAAAAAAGATGCAGCTGTAATTACAACCAAAAATTTAATTTTAGCTTTCAATAGCCCAAACTTACCGACGACTATAAAAGGCAGCTATCTTAATTGTAGAATACGCCCATATATACCGAATCCTCTGCGCTGCTTTAAGTGCCAGAGGTTCGGTCACTTTCTAACTTCCTGCCGTGGTCAATTAACGTGCTCTAGATGTGCGTCTACTGGACATTCTTCCACTGATTGCACTCTAGAGCCAAAATGTATAAACTGTTCACAGGCTTATTCATCGGATTCTAAATTATGCCCTAAATGAAAAATAGAAAAACAAATCTAAGAAATAAAAACAAATAAAAATATTTCTTATCCAGAAGCACGTAAATTAATAGTCCCACAGTAATCTCAGACTTACGCCCAGTCTGCCAAATCCTCTACTATAAGGAATTCCACACAAACGGATGAAAATATAACTAAAATAAAATGTGCACCTTTAATTTTACTTCAACAGCTTTCACCCCTCCCTAAACCAAATATATCAGTATCTACTCCTGCAGTGTCCACATCGTCATCTTCAACCCAAGTACATCTCTTACCATCCACCTTTCAATAGTAGCTACAGTGCCAGAGCCTCAGCCACCTATTCATATATGCCGTAGTTTTCACCACCAATAATATGTTCAACCCTATAGAATCTTCATCAATCATATCCGCTTCCTCATCCAACTCCGGTATTCAACTCCCCTATGCATCTACTACAATACAGGATTCAAAACAAAATTCAAAAACTTGGGCAAGAAAGAAAAAAAAAACTATTGAAAAAAATAAATGATACAAAAATAGAAATAAATATGGCTATACACAAAACGCGGAAAAGTACATCTCAACAGGATTCCTTAGACGAGGAAATGATTGAATATAACGAAGATGAATTAGTTTTACCGAATGATTCTCAATATAGTTTTGAATATCAAAATAATCCTGACAAATATTTACATTAGTTAACTACAACGCGTTTCAGAAAAAGAAACTAATTTCTATTTATAACTCGCTTTCTTGAATGTCTGTCCGGGTGGAATTTTGTACTAGATTTTAAACTGTGTGACTTTCCGATGAGAGCTAGACTTGAAATTTGGACCATAGCTCAAAAGTGGATGACAGTACATGAAAATGTGAAAAAAGGGGAGGGAGCGAAAAGGAGGAATTTTATACTTTTTAGTCCATTATAAAAACATGGTACATTAAAATTTTTTTTAATTCGAAATTTTTCTTAGCACACTTTTATTTGTTTGACCTGTTCTATAGAGACGGAATCTAATATAACCATACGGGACTCATCCGAGGCCCCATAAGCGGAGAGAATAAATACACTTTAGACCCTTTAATTAATATCCATTGAAGAGCAAGACTGATTCCAGCAGCCACATAATTCCGGCTCCAAATATCAAACTCAAGGATAAATTCAAAAATGAATAAATGATAGTTTAAGAAACTAAAAAACACGTTTTTATTGTAGATCGAACTAAAAAATGAAAAATAAATTATAGTTCAAAAACGAACTAAGAAACACGCTTTTATACTGAATCGAACAAAAAAGTTTAAAAAAAATAATTCTTAATATAAGAATAAAATGATGAATGAGAAAATTAATGTCATTGGGGTAAAAGCGTGGGGTGCTTTGTACTACATATATACACTAACTCAGCATTTCGGAATGGAAGTTAGAAATAATAACAATTGATATATTTATACAACACCCTACGTTCTTACCCCAATGACATTAATTTTCTCGTTCATCATTTTATTCTTAGATTAAGAATTATTTTTTTACTTTGTGGTTTGATTCAGTATAAAAGCGTGTTTTTTAGTTTTTTTTAAAGCTGCAATTTATTTTTTATTAATATTTACTTTTAATCAATCCTGTTTATTTAAAGCACAATTCTCACAAAAGGAAAAATCTCTTCTGTGCCTCAAATTCAAAGATATTTATTTGAAAATTCGAAAAATGTTCTTTTATATATAAACATGGTAATATTCATACATTATTAAAAAAAAAAAAGAAGAAAAACACGACGCACCAAGAAGGAGTTGCCCGATTGTAATGAAATTTCGTATACAAAGATATTTGTACCGAACATGCAAATGATTAAATTTTGGTGATCTATGAATGAATAGCGGGAGCTACAGCGCATCGGAACTGCGAACTCAGTAGATGCCTATAAGAAGAGATCTCACAATCTGAAGGTCAAAATTTCTGCTGCATTGCGATACCTTTCAATCTCTGAAGAAATGCCTCACCGCAGTATTCAAACTCATTACGAGCAACTGTCAGAGCATGAAAGAAGTCGAATCATTGAACCGAAAGAAGCTGATTGGGCAAATCGAGGAATCGCTCGTCATATATGTCGAAGCGATGCGGCCATTAGAAGATGCTGGCAAGAATGGGTGGTCAACGGCAGATTTCAGCATTATGAAGGTAGCTGTCGAACTAAGGTTACAGCGGATCGGGAGGACAGATTGATTCTCAGATCAGCTGTCACAGCGCCTGATTCATCGTTATCACTTAAGTATGCTGAAATTGCAAGACTAGAAGTAGTGACTACCTCTGGAGTCCAAAAGTTTTGCTTACAATATCAGAAGACAAATTCAATAAAAAAGAATGTAGGGAAAAGGCTGAAAAAGGTGCACCACTTCTGTTGAATGGAAAGGCTATTAGCTTAAGGTAGAAGAATGCCATTAGTGGCCATCAGAAGTGATTTGAATGATGCTCGAAATTCTGTCAGTTCAAGAACAATCAGGAGAAGATTGACAGATATTGGTTGAATTCCACGAAAAATCCTTATCTCAATTTACAACATCGCTAAATAAGACTACAGAGGGGAAAGGAACACATTAATTGGCCAAATGATCCGCGGTCCCAACTTATATGGAGCGATGAAACTAAGATATCGTATTTCGGTAGTGATGGGGGAAAATATGAAAGGCGTAGAATAGGAGAAGAGCTACATCCTGATTGCATCAACTATGAAGAACCCACTGATGTTATGATTTGGTCAACCATATCAGCAATGGTATTAGTCAACTTCAAGTCATTTAATGCCAGAAAATGCATTGATACTATTCCAGAACCTTAATTTTTACTTTCTATCAGGGATATCTTTCCCAACAAAACATTTATTTTTCAACAGAATACTGCTCCCGGTCACACAGCTAAGTTATTGAGAGTAGTTACGTAAATAAAGCATAAAACTGTTGTTCTGGATAGGAAGCAGTCCTGACCTCAATCCTAAAAAAAACTCGTGACATCGTTTAAAAACTCTTGTGTGGATGAGGCGCCCATCAAATTAAAATGAATAAATTAATGCTATAATTTTGTTTCCTGGGAATAACGAAGGAAGACACTCGCCAGCTGAGTGAAGCATCAATGGAAAGCTGTAATAAGAAATACTAAGTACTCCCTGCATTCATCAATAACCAATATAAATCGATAGTTATTGCAGCTTAACTTTTCTGTAACTATACAGTGTATTTTTTCCAATCTAAGTTGCACCATTTTTTTCTAGTGTTAATGTTAATATGCGTTGGGATGCATAAGTTTTCTTTTAATCTCCAAAACATCAAGGAATCGGAAATGGCATCAATACGATTTAATTATGACGCAAGTATGAAAAGGAAAGCATTTTTATATCCAGAAGAAAACAGAAACAAACCAGCGGCCGGAAAATTTGATACAGATGAAAATAAACATACCTTAATGTTGTAAACTACGTGATATGATTTTTGCTTGTTAATCTTCAACAAAGTATTGCACTGGACCAAAAAAAAAATTTAGATGGCGCGGAAGACGGCACGTGCAGAAAAATAGCGAAATCGGCACCAGTTCCGAAATCAGCTGTGACAGTAGAAGTGACAAATCATTTTCGGAACACGATATGGTTGGTTAGAGCAATTACAGGCTCACGTATGCATTTATAAGATTTTAATATTAATAAATTAAATTAATCCATTTCTTATTAATGCTCATTTTAAATTTTTAATTACTTAAGTATAAGATAACGATAAACCTTTAAACTATTTTTTATATTTTTTTTTGCAGAAATGTGTAGGGAATTTGAGGTGCGGCTTAGAATCGATAAAGGCTCAGATTCGAATAAATAAGTATTTGAATTTTTTTGTATTGTATGTAGTACAATAATTCTCTTTAAAATGATGTATAAAACTGCATTTTGTGAACATTTTCTATAAGCATACAAAGTTAACAAACGTAAAAAATTTCAAAAAGCATCCTCAATTTTGGCCACCACTGTATGTATATACATATGTGCGAAGTAAGGGTTCCCACACCTCACCTCGGGTTGTAAATGAACATGTAACCACAGTTTTCATATTTTTACACATTTAATTGGTTCAAAAGGTGACGACACAACACAAACACTTACGAAAATAAAATGAATAAAGAAGAGGGCGGCTGCTACCCTTAACATCAATTAGAGAATTAACACTAAAAATGTCCACTCCCCTCCTGCATATAGTTTCGCGTTCAGTCCAGCATGTTTGGTTCCATTTCGGTGGTAAAAACAAGGAATAAACAAAAAATAGTCAATTTGAGGTGTCTTTCAGTTCTCAAGTGCTTTTACAGAGATTTGATTTTTGAATTTCAAAGCAACGCAAAAGCTACAGCCTGATAGAGTAACAAAATTTCATTGTAATGAAATACGAGAGGGAAAAATATTTGCATTTTTAACACATAGGGGATGGCCGCAGTGGCCGAGTGGTCTAGGCATCGGATCATGGCTAGCGTGTCATGAGTTCGATCCTAGTACCACTAAAGATCCGCCGTGTAGGGGAACGATGCACGTTAAATCTGTCAAGAGCTCAAACGTCCTCCCGTTGGTGTGGTAGTTAGGAGATGAGGGGCTATCTCAGGTGTCATCCCCGTCACTTGACCAAGGTTCAAAATTACGCGGACCGTCGCCAAAAGCCCTCGTGTTGCTAATCAGTGCGACGTTAATATTCACTCACTCACTTAACACATAGGGGAATGCGGTGATATACACTCCTGTCCATAAATTAAGGATAATTCAGACAGAAATTCAACTCTAATAAAAATTTCAGATGTAGAATTATCACACACATCTTGAAGAAGAATATGCAAATTACAGGAAACCACCAGATGGCGCGGATAGTACGTCACAATAACAAGAGTGTAAGAGGGGGGTATATAAGGAATGGTGGAAAGAAGTAAAATTCTTCACAAGCGCTTTAAAAGCCTTTCAGTGCAATAACCGCATAGTTATGGCACAAAGGAAGCATTTGGATGATTTTTTACGTGGTAGAATTATCGGACGACTGGAATGTGAACATACATAGCGAAAGTATCCTAGGAACTTGGAATCGCCTAGAGTGTCATCTCCAGGCTTTGGCAGCGATTCCAAGATGATGGTAATGTGAGTAGATGTTACAGCACAGGTCAACCCCGAGTTACAACGACGAATGAGGGCCGGTATTTGGCAGTTACTGCCAAAAGAAACATACGGAGCACAGCCTCAGACCTGTCTCGTCAGCTCTCTTCAGCTACCGGTACGACAGTTTCAAGGCAGACCGTGTACAGACGCTTAGGGCACATTGGTATATATGCTCGTAGGCCTGTCAGGTGTGTTCCCCTTCCCGCTACTCACTGTCGCCTGCGATTAACCTGGAGTAGAGAGCATGCATTGTGGACACCGCAACAGTGGTCTTGCGTGATATTTTACGACCAGTCCAGGTTTAGTTTGCAGTCTGATTCTCGCCGGACTTTCATATGGAGAGCGCCAGGAACCCGTTACCACCAAGAGAACACCATTGAACGACACCGTTACGGTGGTGCAGGATGGCTCGTTTGGGGAGGTTGGGATCTCCATGTTCAGAGTGTAACGATGACAGGCCACATCTATCGGGATGTCATTCTGGAACAACATGTACGTTGGTTTCGGGGCGCCATGGGTGCTGAATTTCTGTTTACGGATGACAACGCTCGTCCTCACCTTGCAAACAATGTAGACGAATGCCTTCAATCGGAGGATATCACCCGTATGGTTTGGCCAACATACCCACCGGACTTGAATCCGGTAGAGCATGTGTGGGATATGCTTGGCCGACGAATTGTAGCCCGTCAACCCCCTCCCACATGTCTACCGGAACTTTGGAGGGTACTGCTTGATGAGTGGTGTAATATTCCCCAAGATCAAATTGATAATTTTGTGACTGATCTGTACGGTTTTCATTAACCTCCTCACTAATTCTTTAAAGTTTTCTTTATTTCAACCAATCTCCACCGGGAGCCAAAGCGTGATTTATGCAAATGAGAAATATTATATAAGTTTGGGTTTCGCGAGTTAAGAAGTGGTAGTAAAGTGAAGAGTTAGATTTTGAAGTCAAATGAATTGAAGCATCGGTAGATATACACGCAGTTGTTGACAGTATTAGTTATCAGTTACACGACGAGCTAGCCGGAGAGATGAAGATTGAAATTGGAAGACCGAGTGTGGATCCTTAGCTATCAGCCCATCCATCCAGTAATAAATTCATCACCACGACGGAACTGCCGAAGTTACAAGGAAAAGGTTAGTGATTTAAAAATTAGTGAATACGTGTACGTGTTTTAGCTGGAATTGTATGTGTTGATCTTTCGTGGATTCATTCACGATTCCGTAGTTCCGCTAGTAGTAACTCCTTCTCATACTCCACTGTGTTTTATTTCTCTTAAATTTGAATCATATGGTTGTAGCATTGATTAATAAGCATCAATAAATATAGTGATTTGAATCTATGTCTCTTGAATTCTCTAATCATCCTACACGTCCAGAAACCTTTAACGGTAGACGGGGAGAAGATAACCGTAGGGGAGGTTATAATACACGACACTGGCGCCCAACTGAAATACCGGATTTAAGAGCGAGTGCAGGTTTTAGGGTTCTGCCGGAATTATTCTTTTCAGGTCGAGAGAATGTATCGGAGTTTCTTGATAACATTGATGATAATATAGTTTATTATGAGATACCGGTGAATCTGGCGTGTGCGTATTTAAAGGGTCATCTAATTGGGAGAACATTAGACTGATTTGAGGTCATAGGATTTGCGTGTGTAAATGAAGAAGCGACTGCATTCGCGTCGCTTAAAAAGTAGTTGTCAGATAGTTTTCCAGTGGTACGGAATAAGTCAGAGATAGAGGCTCAGTTTTTTTCATCCAAGCAGCAGAAGGGTCAGACGCCATCGGATTTTATATATAAGTTATTAAAAATCCATAAGACTTTAGGTTTGAATTATGATGATGTAAAATTGGTCGATCACATAGTAATGCGACTCGAACCCCAGATTATGGACTATTTAGAGGTTCGAAACCCCACGAAGAAGGTACAGTTGTTAGAGTTGGTCGATCGGTATGAAGAACGTCATAGTTGCAGAGAAACCCAGGGTTTGAGTAATAATTTTGCTAGACGAGGTTGGGATATGAGTAGGAATCCTGCGGAAAGACGGAATAATGGAAATTGGAGAGATACAGGGGTCTGAAATAGACAAAATGGTCAGAGAGGTGCAGAGGTGCGAATAATTTTTCTCATCGTGATTATCGAAATCAGGGATTCGCAAGAGGTAACCGCAACAACCAACCAAATCATAGGTCATACCGTTATCAGAACCGTAGGATGGTAGTGAGCAAAGGTCCTAGTGATGATTCAGCAAGGCGGAATTGGAGGCGTGGTAAAGGCACAAGCGGAAGGCAAGGAAATGCCAATTTAAAATTCTAAGCGATCGTGTTGCAGGAGGTAAGCGGTCGCTAGTTTATTCAAATCCTCCTAATCGGATTAAACTTAATTCATTACGGTTATCACCAGTTGATCTTCCATATGTGCCGATTCTTTTACATGACACGTTTGTAAACGCTCTCTGGTATACAGGTGCGGAGAAGTCATTTATTTCAGAGGAGACGTACCGATCATATTTTTCTTTTCGTCCTATTAAGAAATCGTTAGCGGAAGTAGTTACGGCACAACGGTCGCAGTGCACAAATTTGGGCACCGTTGAGCTACAGAGCTGTGGAATTTTTATGTGATTGCTGAGATGCAAAATCCATGCATCTTGGGCATTGATTTTATGTCGCATGCAAAGATAAGTGTGGATTTTTTTACGAAATCGTTAATCATTCCGGACTCGCAGATTGAGAAAGTGGCAATTTCGGACGAACCGGTACGGATAGATTTATCAAAGACTAAGTTAAATGCAGGGCAAAAACCGAAGTTGCAGAATTTGTTTAAGGAATTTCAAGGCTTGTTTTCTGCTGAGCGAGGTCTGACGCACGTGTTTTGTCATGAAATTGATACGTGTGATAATCCTCCTGTTTCTTCGAGACTTTATCGCTATGACAGGGTATCATTGATTATCATGTTAAGAAAATGCTGGACGAGGGAACTATAATTCCAACAAAATCGCCTTACGCATCTCCTGTAGTTTTATGTCGGAAGAATAACGGTTTGTCGTTAGACGACCCAGAAGCGTATAGGTTCCCAATAGATTATAGAAAATTGATTGCGATAACGAGGTATCCACGATATCCGCTACCGCTAATTGATGATTTGATCACTAATATTCCACACACCGAAATTATGTCATCACTTGATTTACGTATCGGATACTTTCAGATGGTGGTAGACCACAAAGATATTAACGAGACGGCATTTGTTACAAAAAATGGTACTTTTGCATTTACTCGCATGCCATTTGGCTTTTCGTGGGCGGCTCCAAATTTTCAGAGGGCGATTGAAATCATCCTTAAATCCTCGGGCGTTTTACATGCTGCTATATGGATGATGTTATCATTTCATCTCCATCTTTTGAGCGCCATGTAGAGCATTTACGGGAAGTGTTCAGATTGTTGCAAGAGGCTGGTTTAACGTTAAATCGAGAGAAATGTCATTTTGCGAGGGAACAGTTACGGAATTTGAGTCTAGTGATTAGTAAAGAGGGAGTTAGAACAGACGAGAAGAAAGTAAAAGCAATTCTTGCAATGAAACCCCCGAAAAATGCGAACTAGGTAGCAAAATTTTTAGGAATGACGGGGTGGTATCAAAAGTTTATCAAGCACTACGCAGACCTGTGTGAACCTTTGTATGGTTTGAAAAGGAAAAAATTCTAAGTTTAATTGGTCGGTATCGGCGCAGAAAGCCTTTGATCTTATTAAAAAGGCAGTGACGAAAGCTCCCGTGTTACAGTTTCCAGATTTTACCAAAGCTTTTGAACTTTATACGGATGCTAGTTCAGTGGGGGTAGGGGCTGTGTTGACGCAGAATAATAGGCCTATTGTTTTTGCTTCAAGAACATTAAATCGCGCAGAGTGGAACTATAGTGTGACGGAACGTGAATGTTTGGCTGTCATATGGGCGATAAATAAATATAGCACTTATTTCGGATCTTTGCTGGTGAAGGTGATAACAGACCATGCAGCTCTTACCAAATTAAAGAACGGGAATAATTTGTTGAGTAGAATGATAAGGTGGACGCTTAAGTTGGCAGATTTTAATGTGAAATGGGAGCATCGCCCAGGTGCGCAAAATGTGGCGGCTGATATGTAGTCTAGAAATCCATTAGATAGTTATGATGAAGCAAAGGTGTTTTGTGCGGTGATTAGATCGTTGGTATTGTGACGTCGTCACAATGGAGAAAGCGCCTCTATTCATAAACATTTCCACAGCCGGAGAAAACGTGTTTTTAGCTGCATTGTGTTGTATCAGACAGCTGGACCGTCGGCGTCGGTGTGTCTGGGGACACAATGGACTAGGCATGGCTGCATTATTTCTATTCATGGGCAGTGATTGTACGTCTTGAATGCTGGCGCCTCTGCAGGCGGCGGCGAGGTGTTTGAAGTGCCAGATGTCAACCGGGCCCTTGTCGCCGGGAACCTTTGAGAGGGACCGGACTTTTGTCATCTCTGCACGAATGGATGACGTGCAAGACCATTGGTGCCGGGTGCAAAACCCTGAGGTCGGCCAATGGGGATTGATGAGGGGCGTGGAGTGAACCCTCCCCTAGAGTTAAAAGAGTGGACTTCAGAGAAAGAGGGAGGACTGAGGGACGAACTGCCGGATAGACCCCGACGAGAGATTCCGAGTGAGAAGCCTACGGACGCCGGATAGACTCCTGAAAGACTCCTGATAGACTCCCATGAGAGGTTCCCGTAACTGAACCCTGCGGACGGAGGAAGAGACCCAGGACAGACTCGAACGAGAGATTCTAAAAAGAGCAGCCTGTGGACGAAGGAAGAAGGGGAGGACCCCGATCGACTCCGACGATTGACCTGCGAGACGTTAGGGACGGATATAGGAAGGAAACACAAGGCGTGAGCCTCCGGATCCATACCGACGAGAGACTCCTGAGGCGGTACCCAACGGGTGACTGGAAAAAGAAGCAAGGAGTGGACCCCTAGGCAGACACCAATATGAAACAGAAATAGCTGGCTGTATCAAACGAACACTTGTAACTAATATTTTTTCTCTATCCAATGATCTTTTGAATGTTGTCGTCAAATAAACATTTGATTAGATCACAGTAATAAGGCATTCTTTAATAATTAGCTTAGCGTACACCTTCAATTTATTTCCACGACGTTACAGCTAATTAAATTGGTGGCAGCGCGCTGGGATCGGCATTTAGCTAATTAATTAAATGCCCGAATCCTTTTTTATTTAAATTAACTTTTGAAAAAAAAAAAAAAAGAAATAACAAAGAGAGAAAATGCCAGCCGTGTGTGCGAGAAAAATAAAAGAACTTTAAACAACGCAAAGTTCTCCTGAGTTCCTGTGGTGTCTCCATCCTTATCGTTAAAGTGTGTTCCTGTTGCTGGAAAATTCCCGGAGAGCCTGCTGTCCATTTTACTGTATGTGAATCGTCTTGGGTGAATCAACGAAGGAAACAAGCGGAAGAAAGCCGAAAACAGACCCTGATTTCCGTCGGCTGATTTTGAAAGAAGTAAAGTATTGAGTGTGATTTTCCCGACCAGGTGTGCTGTGAATTCCTGTCCAGGTGTGCCATAGATTTTGGCAGTGATTCGAAACAGAAAGGTGAGTCTTTTCTTTGAGATTATACTCGGGGCAGCAATTGATTATTATTATTGTAATGATTAATGTATGTAAAATTTTGGTAGTAAATAATTTACGTACTAAGTAAAGTTAGCAAACACTAGAAAGAGAGACTAGAAAGATTTTTAAAGTTTGTATGATGTATAAATGTGCGATTTATTAGTATTGTTGTTTGTGAAATGTAGTTAAGTATATAGTAGTTATACTTGTTTCGTTGGTACAGTTACTGTGCAGAGTACTGTATTGTTTTTAAGATTTGCGCACATTTGTGAAACATAGTTAAGTATATAGTAGTTATACTTGTTTCGGGGGTACAGTTACTGTGTAGAGTACTGTATTGCTTTTAAGATTTGTGCGTTTTTGTGAAACATAGTTAAGTATACAGTAGTTATACTTGTTTCGTTGGTACAGTTACTGTGCAGAGTACTGTATTGTTTTTAAGATTTGCGCACATTTGTGAAACATAGTTAAGTATATAGTAGTTATACTTGTTTCGGGGTACAGTTACTGTGTAGAGTACTGTATTGCTTTTAAGATTTGTGCGTTTTTGTGAAATATAGTTAAGTATACAGTAGTTATACTTGTTTCGTTGGTACAGTTACTGTGCAGAGTACTGTATTGTTTTTAAGATTGGCGCACATTTGTGAAATATAGTTAAGTATACAGTAGTTATACTTGTTTCATTGGTACAGTTACTGTGGAGAGTACTGTTTTGTTTTAGGATTATTGTGAATTATAGTTAAGTCTATATATATATATATATAGGTCTAGTGTATTTCTAGTGTGCGTTGAGTTTTTGTATAATTTTTGTGACAATTAAGCTTAATTTGGTTTTGTGTGTATTAGTGCATCATGGCGTACTTATTAAGGCAAGGAAAAGACGTATTAGTAGAAATGGCGAAAGAAATGGGAGTCGAAGCCGATAATACTTTATCTAAGATAGAAATTAAGAATAGAATTTGTCAGAGTGAATACTATAATGAAGAAGTAGTTGAATGTTTGTTGGAGGGTGTTTTGGAAGAAAAACGTGAACGTGAACGGGAACTTGAGCGTGAACGTGAAAATAAGGAATGGGAACTTAAATTAAAGGAGTTTGAAGAGCGTAAAATAATGAGGGAACGAGGATTAGAACGATTGAGAATTGTACACCGAGATAAGTTACAAAATCAGGCATCTCATCTAAAAGTAGAAGATAAAGTCGCGAATTGCGCACAGGAGAGTTATTTGTCAGGAAATCGGTCCAAGGAAGTTAGTGAACCGATTAAAAAGTGTAGGCCGGTGAGTAATCCGGATGGTGATAGAAGTGAAAAAACCGCCATGCCTTCTGAAGTTAGAATTGAAATTTGTGACCCCCCGGTGAAACGCACGTGTGTTAATCCCTTGTCCGAAGTGAGAAGGGTAGGAAAAGAGAAGGATAAACTGTCTAGGCTTGAGAAAGGGAAAGAAGTCTATAATTTTGGAATTCGTGATTGTGAATGGAAGGTGGGGTCAAGGGTAGTTAAGGAGAGTGTTACAGCTGTGATGACGGTTGCACAGCCAGTAATAAATCATGAGGACATAGGAGTAAGTTCTCGAGGATTGATAGTAGATACGGGTTTTACTATCCCTGCAACATTGAGTTGTAAAATTAAGAATGATGGAAAGGAGGCTAGTCAACTCTCAGTTGAAAGGAGAGCGGGCCTAACAGTAGGTCATGAAAGTTTTCAAAACCCTACAATGGCTAGTATAAAAGCGGAACAGAGGAAAGGGAAAGAAATTTACGCGTGCGCCATTGTTAGGAAAGATGTCGTAGATAAATCAACAATGCGTTTGATTCCCTCCAATTCAAAGGGTATTGATAAGAATTGGTTAGGGGCTGGTAAAATGACAAGTTCAGAATTTAATTACGAGATAGATTTACCCAGAAAAAGGGATCGTAGTGCAATTTATCGTGTAAATTTAGTAAAACTGTATCGTAGGAGGCCGGAATTTGTAAATTTTGTTACAGAAAATAGCTCGGAGGGAATTAAGAAAGAAACCGAATTCCCCTATCCGGTAAAGCTATTTATGGATTTTGACTTTCGGGGTGTTTTAAGGGAAAGTCAACTGCACTTTAAATTACCGCCGGATAGAATTAACTATTTACGAATGGTCGTTGATAGAAATAAAGAAAGGTTTCCTCCAGATCCCGGGAAGATTTCTTTAATGCAGAGGGATAATCAGTTAAGTAGAGGAAAACCATTTAAAATTAAAACTTTTTGGATAAACCTGAGATTAATTAATACTCCGGGAGAGGAGTTTGTGTATCCTAGGGATGTGAGTGTAAGCGAGATGGGGCAGTTCAATCGTGCACTGTTGGCTGTTAAGTTAAGAAAAGTGAACCGATACCCTTACCCGTATATTAAGTATACGCGTTTGAACCAGGTGACGCGAGCCGAGTTTCATCTTTGGTTAAAAATGGAAGGTCTTGTAAAAATGAATAGCGCGGCCTCGTGGGTCACGGTACTGGATTTGTGGAAGTGGTACTTTCGTCGTTCACTCATGCTGACATATCAGAACTATGCCGCATACGTAATGCCATTTGGCATTTACATTAGGAAAAGGAGGTTTAAGATCGTATGCGCTTCTGATTATGGATGTAAATTAACTACTCAGGTTTTGGAACGGTTACCGCAGTTTGCTTTACGTCGATTGGTTAATATAGACATCTTGACGCAAATTTGGAAAAATCGTGTAAAGCAAATAGACTTGGTATTAGAAGGGTTGAGGAGTGTGAGATCGGAATTCATACCGACCAAAGGTAAATTAGAGCAGTGGGAAAATTTTCTACGTGTACTTAATAGAGATGTAGTGAGTTCATTTCGTGAGCTGAGGAAGTACGAGGTTAATTGTATTTTTAATGATAGTGCCATAATTACCACTTTACCCAACGTTGTAGTAGGAAAAATAATGAATTGGGGAATAACTTGTTATAAGTATTGTGTGCAAAGTGTCAAGAGGGAAATTTATCTTTAAACTAATGTTGTTTAGCCCAAATAATTCCAAATGTTTGTATTTACAGTTTTTTTTTAATGTAATTTTAAAAATAATCATTTACTTTAATTAAAGAAAGTTACATGGAAATGTCATTGGATTAAACAGACTGGAATAAGCAGTCATTTAAAAATTTCCTATTAATTAATTTTAACTTTTTCTTGTATTTTTGTGTCTATATTACTATATTACTGTATTGTGTGTATATGGTGGAAATAAAAATTTATGTGTTACTGAAAATCTTTTGTGTCTCTCAGCCAAGTGTAAGCACATAGATGTCTAGTACAATAGTTACGTGTGATTTAACGTATAGTAATATTAGTAAAATGTTAGCATTTAACTTATTCACTTAAAACTCAAATTTTTTAAGATAAGATGTAACATAAAGAAAAGAATCCAAGATTTGAAATTTAGGTTTTTATTGTAAAGTGTGTAAAATGTTATGGAATTTTGGATTTACTTATTATTATATTTTTGAGTGTTTTTTTTTATTGGATTGCTGTCCTAGTTGATCTCATTGTTAAGACATTCTTTTTTTTGAGTCAGTCATAAGAACAGATCCAACATTGGACCAGAGCAGTCCAGTGAAATGGACGTTTTCAGGGGGAAGGAGTTGTGACGTCGTCACAATGGAGAAAGCGCCTCTATTCATAAACATTTCCACAGCCGGAGAAAACGTGTTTTTAGCTGCATTGTGTTGTATCAGACAGCTGGACCGTCGGCGTCGGTGTGTCTGGGGACACAATGGACTAGGCATCGCTGCATTATTTCTATTCATGGGCAGTGATTGTACGTCTTGAATGCTGGCGCCTCTGCAGGCGGCGGCGAGGTGTTTGAAGTGCCAGATGTCAGCCGGGCCCTTGTCGCCGGGAACCTTTGAGAGGGACCGGACTTTTGTCATCTCTGCACGAATGGATGACGTGCAAGACCATTGGTGCCGGGTGCAAAACCCTGAGGTCGGCCAATGGGGATTGATGAGGGGCGTGGAGTGAACCCTCCCCTACAGTTAAAAGAGTGGACTTCAGAGAAAGAGGGAGGACTGAGGAACGAACTGCCGGATAGACCCCGACGAGAGATTCCGAGTGAAAAGCCTACGGACGCCGGATAGACTCCTGAAAGACTCCTGATAGACTCCCATGAGAGGTTCCCGTAACTGAACCCTGCGGACGGAGGAAGAGACCCAGGACAGACTCGAACGAGAGATTCTAAAAAGAGCAGCCTGTGGACGAAGGAAGAAGGGGAGGACCCCGATCGACTCCGACGATTGACCTGCGAGACGTTAGGGACGGATATAGGAAGGAAACACAAGGCGTGAGCCTCCGGATCCATACCGACGAGAGACTCCTGAGGCGGTACCCAACGGGTGACTGGAAAAAGAAGCAAGGAGTGGACCCCTAGGCAGACACCAATATGAAACAGAAATAGCTGGCTGTATCAAACGAACACTTGTAACTAATATTTTTTCTCTATCCAATGATCTTTTGAATGTTGTCGTCAAATAAACATTTGATTAGATCACAGTAATAAGGCATTCTTTAATAATTAGCTTAGCGTACACCTTCAATTTATTTCCACGACGTTACAGTATTATCGTCTAGGGAACAGTTGAGAGAAGAACAGAGGAATGATCTGGAGTTGGGTCATATCATGCGTTTCTTAGAAAATCCTGACGATATTTCAATTAATGGATCAATCTGTAGAAATTGGTCCCGCGATTTTAAATTGATAGATAGGTTGTTATACTATGCAAAATATACAACCACGCTCGGTGAATTAAGGATATTTATACCCAAAACATTACGTAAAAATGTTATGTGAGAGTTCCATGACTTGCCGATGGTGGGCCATCTGGGCAAAAGAAAAACCTACTTAAAATTAAAAGATGCGTGTTATTTCCCATTTATGCGGACATACCTTTATAAATATGTATCAGCCTGCGATCTTAGCCATAAGATCAATTATAAGAACGGATTACAAGCTGGTCAATTAATTCCGATAGTAACGAGTTTTCCGAATGAAATAGTATATTTAGATTTGTTAGGCTCATACCCTGCCACTAGTCCGGGACGCTATAAATTTATTTTAGTGATAACGGATAATTTTTTTAAATGGATTGAAATAGTTCAAGTTAGGAAAGCTTCGGCTAAGGCAATAGCCAATGCATTTTTTGAAAATTATATTTCGCGTTATGGAGCTCCAGTAAAGTTAATTAGTGATAATGGCCCCCAAATGATATCCGAAGTTTTTGAGCAAGTATGTCGCAGGTTGAATATAAAACATGTTAAAACAATGGTATATCGTCCACAAGCTAATCAAACGGAGAGAGTTAATCGTACTCTTCTACAAATGATTTCGAGTTTTGTAGAAGATAATCATACAAATTGGGACCAATTTCTAAAGGAGTTTAGTTATGCTTTGAGGACAGCAGTACATGAAACAACGAGTAAAACGCCAGCGGAGTTATTTTTAGGTAGAAATTAATCACCCCATTTCAGAAATTAGTAATGGTAACTGATGGATCAGACATAGTTTGCGGAAATATAGAAAAGTGTTTTGAGGAGGCTAGGAGAAATACTAAGAAGCAACATGAGAAGTGGGCGAAATATTATAAGAGGAGACGTGACGTTAATGTGAAGGTTGATGATCTAGTGTTCGTTCAAACTCACCCATTGAGTTCGGCGTGTAAGAAAATTGTGGGTAAATTTATGCTAAAGTTTGAGGGCCCCTATAAGGTTTTGAGTGTGAAAAATAATAATTTAGTAATATTAAAGTTTGGTAAAAAAATAACGGTTAATTTGAATCAGGTGAGAATTTACCATCAAAGAGAATCAGAAGACAGTGTCGCCGAATTGGAAATTGCGGGAAGTAGTCATCCTAATGCAGTAGCATCAGAAAGGTCGGATGATAGGCAGCCGAGAGTAGTGCAGTCAGAAAGCGATGGGAATTGTCGTAGAGGATCAGGATCAGGAAATTTGGAAGGTAGTGGAGATGTAGTCAGTGGAAGACGCGATAGAGACGAGGTGAGATGGGGGAAACGAGTGCGGACAGAATCAACTGTTTCTTCGAGAGCTAATGCGTATAATTGCAGGAAAAGATAGCCGCTGTTAGAGAGGAGGTGAGAAGGGAAAATCGTGGTCGGACGGAGTCGACTGTTTCTTCGGAGGTTGGCGCGTGTAATTTCAGGAAAAGGAAGCCACGTTGGATGGGAAGGGAGAAAAGAAGAAGGCCCGAATCCTGGGTCGAGATGCAACAAAGGAAGAAGAGACCAGAGGCACCAGCATCCAGAGATAAAAGAAAGATGTCCTCGTCCATGCCGTCTCGTCCATCAAGAAAGCGGTGCAGAAAGGTAGAATATGAGAGGCAATCGGAGGGAACAACAATTCCAGGACCATCCCGCAGAGAGGAAAGTAGAAAGATCAGATGCAACAGGTCCCGTCAAGTCCAGCAGGAACGGAACTGCCCTTACAACCTCCGGAGCCGACGTCGAGTGGACAGCAGCCAGAATCGGAATCCCGCAGGAGGAGAGAACGCCCCAGCAGGAGCATATCAACTACAGCAGACTCAATGGAGGAGAAGGAGACCCAGAAGGTTGGAGTGGAGAGAGGACAGCCCTAGGACAAGGTCATCCAGTACAGAGGCCGTGGTTGGAGAAAAAGACTATGCAGATTAGATCTAAAGATTAGCCAGGTTGTATAATTCTAATTTGTTTATTTTCCCTCTGACAGAGAGTTCAGAGTATTTTCCATGTGGGCAGTCTAAAATTTTTGTTTTGTAAAATTAGTGTACAAAAGTTGTCACTGCGTTGTGCGCGTTTTCATATTGATTGAAAAACGAACTTTTGTATTTAATATTTTTCCAAATTGTGGGAAAACATTTGTTGGATTGCATTTGTTTTGCTTCACATTAAAGACGTGGCTTTATATGTGAGATTACTTGTATTGTTTGTTGTAATATATTGTATGTGAAAAATGCATATATTTTTGTGAGTAATTATTAAGATGTATAAGTAGTATCTGGTTTCCGGACGCGGCGTAATTAGGATTACTAACAAAAACATTAACAGCGCAGCGCGATTGATTGAGAATTTTTGAAAATGAAACCAGATGAAGGTTATTTTGATATGAAACTATATATATAACTGATGTAATGTATGCCATATTTCTGTCAATAAGGAATTTGTATAAGGTTCTGTGCATTGAATGTCATGTTTTAGAAAGAAATTGATATAGTTTCCTTTCAGGGCAGAAGTCCCTCAACATGGTGATGAGATGAAAAGTGATGATTGTCGTATGAAGATATTAATGTAAAATTTTTATATTTATTAGTACTTAAGTAAAGTGCATGATCAGGGTTTTTTCCTTATGTCAAGGTTTTCCCCTGATCTTCACCCGAATGGGATGCACTGTAGGGAATATATGTGAAAGATAAATAAAATGGAGTGGAGTGCCCTTTTGAGTAGTCATTTCTGTCTGTTAGTTTAATTAAAAATTCTGGAGTTTGAGAGTTAAAATTTTGTGCAGGTTCAGAGTTTTTTAGGTGTTTGGCGGGTTACGTGAGTTCTTTCAGGTCATTTAGACCTTTAATAAATCACGCTTTTTTTCTCGGAGGGGGTTGTGACAGATCTGTACGGTTTTCACTAACCTCCCTAATAATTCTTTAAAGTTTTATTTATTTCAACCAATCTCCACCGGGAGCCAAAGCGTGATTTATGCAAATGAGAAATATTATATAAGTTTGGGTTTCGCGAGTTAAGAAGTGGTAGTAAAGTGAAGAGTTAGATTTTGAAGTCAAATGAATTGAAGCATCGGTAGATCAACACGCAGTTGTTGACAGTATTAGTTATCAGTTACGCGACGACCTAGCCGGAGAGATGAAGATTGAAATTGGAAAACCGAGTGTGGATCCTTAGCTATCAGCCCATCCATCCAGTAATAAATTCATCACCACGACGGAACTGCCGAAGTTACAAGGAAAAGGTTAGTGATTTAGAAATTAGTGAATACGTGTACGTGTTTTAGCTGGAATTGTATGTGTTGATCTTTCGTGGATTCATTCACGATTCCGTAGTTCCTCTAGTAGTAACACCTTCTCATACTCCACTGTGTTTTATTTCTCTTAAATTTGAATCATATGGTTGTGTAGCCTTGATTAATAAGCATCAATAAATATAGTGATTTGTAACTATGTCTCTTGAATTCTCTAATCCTCCTACACGTCCAGAAACCTTTAACGGTAGATGGGGAGAAGATAATCTTAGGGGAGGTTATAATACACGACAATTTGATACTCAGCATGCGTAGACGTTTTAATTGCATCGTCCGGGAGACATACTCCGAATTAACCATGTTATACTGTTATCATACTAACCCTGTTATACTGTTGTTTGTAAATAGGTTCTTTTTTTAAATTTGCTCCAGGGAGTAAAAATCGCAATTTTTATTAATTATGTGAAACATATAGCATCTTTTTTGCTCTTTACCTTTTGTTTAATAAATAGACTTTACAAATAGGTCAAATTTGTTTTGCTTATGTCTCTTTCTTTGCCTGAACTTCATTATAATTAATTTATGGACATGAGTGTAAAATGCGAGAGATATAAAAGAAGGTTCACATTTCAGCAGTAGCTATCTTTGTTAGAGCACATTTCATTGCTACAAATTTCTGAAATTGAGTCGCATTTCAATTAAACCTTATCTGATATGTAATTGGACGTATCCATTCTGGGGAACGACTGTTCAAGATTGATCAAGTTGTGACAGATCTATACGGTCTTAAGCTAACAGTCTCTATTTTTCTTAAAAGTTTTATTTATTTCAACCAATCTCCACCGGGAACCAAAGCGTGATTTATGCAAATGAGATATTTTATATAAGTTCGGGTTTCGCGAGTGAAAGAGAGAGTAGTAAAGTGAAGAGTTAGATTTTTGAAGTAAAATGAATTGAAGCATCGGTAAATCAACACGCAGTTGTTGACAGATTTAGTGAGTAGTGACGCGACGAGCTAAGCTGAAGATCTGAAGATTGAAATTGGGAAGTCTAGTGTGGATCCTAGCCTTGATCTGATCCAGCCAGCATTAAGTTATTCACCGCGACGGACCTGCCGAATTATAAGAATAAGGTTAGTGATTTGGAAATTAGTAAATACGTGTACGTGTTTTGGCTGTAATTGTACGTGCTGATCTTCCGTGGATTTAGTTCCGATTCCGTAGTTCCGCTAGTAGTAACCCCTTCTCATACTCCACTGTGTTTTATTGTTCTTAAATTTGAATCGTGCGTTTGTAACTTTCCTTGATTAAGAGGTATTAATAAATATAGTGATTTGTAATGATGTCTCTTGAATTCGTTAATCCGCCTACACGTCCAGAAACAAGTAACGGTAGACGGGAAGATGATAATCTTAGGGAGGTTATATATCACGACAAAGTGGCCGTGGTAGCCTGGTGGCCAAGGTAACGGAATTGTGGCCAGCGTGTCGTGAGTTTGAGCCCAGTGCCACTGAAGACCTGTCGTGTAGGTGAGCGATGCATGTTAAATATAGGGTTTGCAATCCCGTGCTATATATTCAATCCCGGGATTAGGACTGGACTGTTTATGAATAATACTTACACATTAGCATGGTTGAAGTTACACAATAAAACTGAATTGGTTTAATATTATTATTTATTGAAACAAATAAAAGCAAAACTTAATTTATCATAAAAAAACAAATAAAAATAGTACACAATAAATTTAATAAAAATAGTACAATTTATAAATTTATTAAAAATTGACCCATTTGAATTAAAAATCGGCATGTTTGTGGTATTCCAAAATCTTATTTTAAATTTAAAATAGAATAAAAAGACCATACATATATTTTCATTGAAACAATATATTTGTTTCCTGTTTAGTATATTAGAATTGATAACTGCATGGTAAGATATTCTATGGAAGTAGATTTTTCAAAATTTAAATTACGAAGCCTGAACTGAAGCCGACAAACTCACATATACTCACGTGCAAAAGATAGAATGGATTTACATAAATTTTAATCTAAAAAATTTTTCTACTTATACAGCTCCCACAGAAAAAATATACTCTTCTTTTTTAAAATCTTATAAACATTAATCATATAAATTAATCATAATAAACACTTAAATTAATTCTAATAAAAATACACAAAAAAGATACTTCAATATTAAAAATAATAGCAATAAATATTATATGTTTCCCGGTCCTACAAAATTCTGTGCTTTAACATCCTCAAAAAAATCTTTTTTGAAATATTTTTAATAACATTTAAATATTAATATATGCAATCTAATTTGAAAATATATTTATAATGATAACAAGATAACATTACTAAATTAATCTCTCTGTAGAATAAAAAAAAGAAAACATATTGAAATATAACTCACCTGAAACTGACTTAATTCACAAACTTTAAATATTCAGGAAGAATTTTGAAGAAATATCGTTTCGATATTTCAAATAACAATAACAACTTAAACAACTTATGAGAATATACATATAATGACAAAATAACATTACTAAAGTTATCTCTTGATGTATAAAAAAAAAAGAGAGAAAAAAATTTTAAAAAGTACATCTTTTATATTGACTTGACATGATAATTCAGAAAAATGATTCATGATTGATGATTCAGAAAAGAAAAATCAAAATTTATTATAAACATCAGACAAATGAGTCACAATTTTTTTTATTACTGAGGAACAGCAATGAATGTTTTGTTTCGGAAGTGGGAAGCTCTCTTTATAAATTTTCTGAAAATTAAATTCTTAGAATATTTTGATGAGAAAAAAGTTTCAAAACATAATTTAGACAAAAATTAAATCCCGGAATTAGTTATTTTAATCCCGAGATTTCGGGGTTTGAAGAAACACCGGGATTTTTCGAGATCCTAAGTGTCACTTAAATAAAATGTCCCTAAATGAGAGAAAAATATGTAACGTACGAGACCTACTCTCGGCCCCGACTAGAAGTGTGGTAGGAAGTGAAGGATGACTCGCCATAGTAATTTTCAGCCATTTATTCAGCACATTAATTATCAATACACAATTCTAATATTCAAACAAGAAGAGATGTTCCAATTAAGAGCAATAGGGGATTTAACTACGTGAGTCACGAATTATGAGAAAACTTCAATTAAATTGGCCCTCCTTTTATGTGATCAATCCACTACTCAAATATTTGAGTTACAATTTAGCTATGGGCCGCCCATCCGGTATAGTGGTCAGTGAAGCTGTCTGCGGTGCCGCAGGGACTGGGTTCGAATCCCGGAGAAGGCATGAATGTTTGTGTTGTAATCCTTTCTTCTGTCTGTGTTGTTTACCCCCGTGTTATACGTTCGGTGGTGCACGGGGTTTATAAATGTTAAAAAAAAAAACATTTAGCTATGGTGACCAATCGTCACAAATATCTTCTACTATGTAATGCCCGAAAGGTGTTATCAATATATACTAATACCTGATCGGTAGCTATCTTTTTTTGTCATCAGCTTCTCTATATTTCAATCTCCAGGTAACTCCGTATATCCCTCTGTTCATCTCTTCATCTCACTAGCTAGAAACCCTATACCATATTAAACTGACCTAATCTGCATATCACGGTTTCTTCTTCCATAAGGGTTAGTTGTGATTGATAGCCCAAAGATATCCCAAGATGATTAGATGAGGGACGCGTATAGATCCATCATAACCTCCTCCGTGAAGAAAACGAAATTTTTCAGAGGGTCCTAATGACCCGATAGAAATTATGTTAAAAAACTTTAACAACAATTCAAAAATAAACGACTAGATTTTTACTCCACTACATGCCTAGAATTTAGATACACGAGAACACGAAAAAATATACTGCTTTAAAGGGAATATCTCATTACAAAAAATCCCTACAGTGCACCCCATTTGGACTAGAAACAAGAAAAAACAACGTAAGGAAATAAAAGCCTTGTTCATACACCTAGCTTAATTATTAACACTGATGTAGATGGTAATAACAGCAATTGATTTCTTCAATTAAATATTTTTCAAGACATCTAAAGGAATCAGGGTCAGCCACTTCGAAATGAAATTTGGATCACAATCGTTTAAAAAAATATATCAACATTATATATATGAATACACTCAAGAGCCAAAACATTATGACTACCCCTACATTTTGCAATGAATTCGCCTGGATGACGTGGAAGGCACGTGATCAGGTGGAAGTGGTATTTAACTGCTGCTGGAGAGTCTGAAGAATCATTCTTCTACTTACTTCTATGTGTGATGGGAAAGGCTGCGGATCTAAGAGACTTTGATAGAGGGCAGATTCCAATGGCTTGAAGACTCGGAACAAGTATTTCCGAAACTCCATGACTCGTGGGTTTTTCGCGATCTTCAGTTATTATTACTTAAGCAAAGTGGATGAATAACGGTGAAACCAGCAGTAGACGACATGGTGTTGGACGTCCACACGCTATCAAATAAAAAGGTCGTTGGAGACTGTCTCGCATGGTGCAGCAAAACCGGAGCCAGACAGTGGCTCAGCTGACAGCCCAATACAATGCAGGGCCAAGTAGAATAGTATCGGAGCACACTGTTCAGCGGACACTGTTGGATATGGGGCTACGCTGCAAACGTCCCACTCGTGTGCCTTTGCTGACCAAGCGTCATCGCCAACTGCGCCTGCGCTGGGCCCGGGAACATCGCGACTGGTCCATGGATCAGTGGGAGAGAGTTGCCTGGTCAGATGAATCACGGTTTGTCATTCATCACGCCGATGGCCGTGTCAGGATACGCCGTCTTCCAGTCGAACAGTTGCTCCCTCAATGTACAGTAGGTCATACATAGGCCGGTGGTGGCGGTATTATGTTTTGGGTCACGTGCTCTTGAGCGTCTCTGGGACCCGTGGTTGTGGTAGAACAGACCATGAATGCTACAGGGTATCTGAACATCATTGCGGACCAGTTACACCCTTACATGGCCTCTTTTTTTCCACCTGGAAATGGAATGTTCCAACAGGAAAACGTCTCGTGTCACAAGGCTAAAATTGTGTTGGATTGGTTCCAGGAACATGATGCTGAATTCCAGTTATCGTCCTGGACGCCTAACTCATCAGATCGCAATTCAATAGAACACATGTGGGATGTCATGGGACGGCAGCTCAGAGTTTAAAGACCACCAATTCGCAATATCTCGGATTTGCGTGACCGTTGCTTAAACATCTGGTACAATCTGTCTCCAGCCATCTACCAAGGACTTGTGGCATCCATGTCAAGGTGGATTGAAGCTGTGTTGCTCGCCAAAGGTGGGCCAACTCGTTATTGACAGGTGGTCATAATGTTTTGGCTCTTTATTGTATTTGTGCTGCAAAAAAAATTAAGGGAGCACATGGATTTAACGAAACAACACAAATATTTCTTTCGATAACTAACATAAAACAAAAGACACTTCGGCTAAAGTGTAACAGGAAACAAAAGAAAACTTTCTGTGTAAATCAGCGTTCATGACGTCAAAAACGAGAAAAATGATGTAAGTGCAGAAATCGGGATTTCGTAGATGCTGTTGTTTTTCGTTGTCTCAGGGATAAGAATCAATCTTTCGACTGTTGTTTTGATAATAGGTGATTGGATAACGTCACAACAACGTGATCTACCAGAATTCATGGCTTGGTGTATTATCGGGAGACTGGAATCGGGGAAAACACAAAGAACTGTAACGGATGCTGTTGGAGGAGCAAGAAGTGCCATTGCAAGACCGTAGATACGATTCCAAGAAACAGGGAATGTTCGACGTCGACTTCACAAGGTCTCCACGTGTTACCATAGCAAGTAATGACCCAAATATCATGTTAACGTCTCGTCAACATAGAACAGCTAATGTAACACAGATTACAAAACAGTCTTTTAGGTAACAGAATGAAAGATCTCAAGGCAAACAGTCCGAAATAGGCTTCATGCAGGGTTTTTGTGTACACTGTGTATTCCGTTGGCAGCAAAACGCCATGCGGCTCGAAGAAATTGGGTTGCTGAGCATCTAGATTGGATGCAAAGTGATTGGCGTCAAGTAATGTTTACGGTCGAGACCTGATTCAATTTAGAGTGGGACATTATATGTGTTTTGGTATGGCGAGAAAGGGGCACTTGATATAACCTTATATTCGTTCAGGAAAAATCGCATTACAAACGAGGGGGTTTGATGATATGGGCTGGAATCCGTATAGGCAGTTCATATTGACCTGCACATCATTTGGAAGGGCAATTTGAAGGCTCAAAGGTACTCAGATGAGATCCTGAGACCCCATATTATACCTTCCACTGCAGCCATTGGTGATTCTCTTATTTTAATGCAGTATAATGCCAGACGTCATACACCTTTTCTTGTGGAGAACTTTCTAGAAGCTTAAACAATGCAGCGTATGGAATGTCCAGCTTGCCGTCCTGGTATTAACTCAGTTGAGCATGTTCGGAACACAGTTGGGCGATGCATTGTTGCAAGGCTAAGGACTCTTATTACTGTGCAAAACCTGTAGATCACACAGTCAAGAGTGGAACAGTATCTCCAAAGCCTTATTGGTAACCTCATCGCATCCATGCTCAACAGGTGTGCAACAGTCCTTCCAGTTCGGGGGAACCACATACCATATTAAATATTCTGTATTATATCCAAACAATCAATTTTTTGTCATTTCATGTTTTTCATATGTATTTAAATTCATAGTACTCTGATAAAAACAATTAAAGGGAGGAACGGCTTTTTTTTTTAAAAAAAAGAACAAAATAATTAGCGTCTATATTCTCTATATTCAAGTAATGTATCAAACGACAATGAGCTCTTCGTGGACAACTCTGCCATATAATGATCTGTAACGTCGTAAGGTAGTGGCAATGTGATCAACTTTGAGTAGAGTACCTCATTTGTTCTCTGAAGCTTGTAGAGTAAGGACATTTTGAAACATTGTAGCTTAGACCCAAATCATTGTTTTTTGGATTTCTTTGTTTAATCCATCGCCATCAACTAGATGATGCCAAAAGAGAGCGGATAGTCGGGAGATTCGAGGCAGGCTGATCACAGGCTACCTGCAGTTGGTACCTACTGTTGGGTTTCAAGAAAAGTGGTGCCCATTCTGTGGAAACAGTTAATTGAAATAGGAACAGTGGCCCACCGACTTGGCCAAGACCACAAAAGGACAACAACGCCGGCTCAAAACAATTATTGGAGACTTCTGGCTAAAAGTTATAGGTTCGTGACAACAAAACAACTGTATCGCAACTTGTATAATGCAACAGTAATATCCTTTTCATGGATAACAGCCACCCAGAGACTTAATGTAGGTGGCATGTATGCCAGGCACCCTGTAGTTTGCATGAGTTTGACTGTAAACCACAAAACAGATCGTCTTGCATGCTGCCGATAATACCTGTCTTCTACAGAGGATAATTGAGGGCGGGTTCACTTCAGTGATGAGTCGCGATTCACAGTCTGGACAGTGATTCGAGACTTATTCTCATCTGGAGAGAACCCGGGAGTCGATATCTGTCATCTAACATTGTTGAAACCGACCACTATGGTTTGTGTGGTCTGAAGGTCTTGGCAGGATGGGTATACCAACCTTCATGTGTTTGATAGAGGTAATCTGATAAGCAGTGCAAAGGTGAGATCCTTAAATTATATATCAGACTTTTCCATGGATAATATGGTCCAAATTTCATCTATATGAACGATAACGCATGCCCACACAAGGCTCAGTTGGTGGACGAATACCTCTAATCGGAGGATATTCAATGGTTGGAGTAGCCTGTGATATATTCTGTCCTTAATCCCATCGAACACGTACGATCTGTCCTTAATCCCAGAACAGCGAACATCTTTGGACGCTCAATTGCAATTCAAAGACCAGCTCCACTGACTATGGATGAGAGAGTAGGTGTTGTTGCTACAGGTGTTGATAAGGACCCTGATAAACGGTATGGAACAACGGTGTGAGAGTTGTGTAGCTGTTAAAGGCGATCAAACACTCTATTAGACATGTTTGATTTTCAGTGTGTCGTTCAGCTGCTGGGCTGAAAAAGTGGCCAGTTTCCTAATCTAAGTTGCATACTGTGCCCATTTTTGTTTTCCCCTGTATTGACCTTGTATTGGGCGATATTTTGGCCAACTTTGGTTTTATTTTCTTTGTTACTTTTCTTTTTATTAGAAAATAATTTTTATTTTTATTATTTTTTTTTTTTATATAATCATGATGTATAAAGATAGAAATTCTCTCTTCTATAAACACAGACAAAATGGATCTTCTAAAAAGAAATTTTTTTTTCAACATTGATTGCATGGAGTTATGTACAAATAGCAAACCTATCTATATGATCATCCGGCAAAGAGCTATTTTGTTTTGGGGAAAAATTATTAGAACCCTGGTTTGCACACATGCCCCTATGTGAGAAGGTTTCTTATGAGCCTATAATTGGAATCTGAAGACACAGAGAGGTTTCGTGCAAGGAGCTTATGAGGTGATCTCAACTTTAGGCTGCAATTTTGAGGCCGAACAGTTTCTACCTCAACGTAGCTCTATTGTAAACAAAGCTTTCTCCCTGCGCCTAGGACTGTTTCTACCCGGAAGAAAAGTGACTGAGAGTAAATACTGGGATGGCTGCACAGATGTGGAGACTATTATCGCCGGTGAGGTGTTTACTGTGAGTTGTTTTCCTTGCATATATACGCATTGATTCTTTTAAAACTCCCTTTCCCGGTGAATTTCTCCAAGAGCCTAATCTTCCATCCAATAAAAATTAAAAATAATATATCTGTAATGTTGAGGATACCTCAATGATCCCTAGGTATACGAATATTTATCAGCATTTATATAAAAAGTACAAGTTATTAAATCTTGAGGAGAGTTTGTGGAGTGCGCGCTAATCTTTTTTCAATTCTGAAACCACTTAAAATAACAACACAGTTTTGATCTTTATAGTCTCTTGAATATAGACTTTTCTTTCAGTAAATGTGATTTTTTTTTGGTTTGGTTTTAATTTTTCTTTTGGTTTAGGCAGAAAAAAAGCTTTACGAAGATTTATACTTAAAAAAATTTTTTAAAAACTAACAGCTCTCGAAGTTACAGTTTTATTTTCTCCAATAAATACATAAACTTTCAAGTATCTTTCTTCGGGAAGGACAAGTGGCCGCGGAAGCCTAGAGGTCAAGGTCACGCACTCGTGGCTAGGATGTCTTGAGTGCTAGCTTAGAACCGCTAAAGACCCGCTGAAGGGTTGATGCATGATAAACATGTTGAGACTCAAATGTTCTCCTAATGGTGTGGTGTGGAAGTTAAGTGAGGGGATGTCAGCTTAGGTGTCGTCCTCGTCACTTGACCATGGTTCAAAATGACGAGGTCCAACACGAATAGCCTTCGTGTAGCCTTATAGTGAGACGTTAATATAGCTCTCACTCACTCAGAAAAGTCAATACAAAAACAAAATGTAAGTCGCAATTACTAATTTTAATAACCACCAATTCATCTTTAATAAATATTATATTTTTAAATATTCAAATCTTATTGCATGTATGCGTTATTTATTTTTATTAATAAAAAAAAACTGTGTTCTGTATATAATGCATTGTATATGTTGATCTTTCTTAATTTAAAAATAAATCATTTCTCTCTCTGTCTTTGATAGCAAATATCATTTTAGAGCATTTGCATTAGCATTGGATCAAATACTTTTTTCGAGGAATGAAATTCAGAACATTAGAAAATAATCCTACTGAATTTCTACTAGAGATGAACTGAATACATATGAATGCTGAAATGATTACTGGAGGAAATAGGATCTAATTTTCTTTCTAAACTGAATGACAATCGAGACAAAAAAATAAATAAATAAATAAAAAATGGAATCTTTTCGAAAATATACACCGAACACGTTTTAAAAAATAAATTGCATGAGGATTAAAAAAAAGTAATTGACTTTTATTAAATTAGATTTTTTTCTTAATGCTCTGAGTGATAAATATTTTTTAAAAGAGTTCTGAACTTTCGTGTGAACTTTTTGTTTCGTGTAATATAGCTGCGTTATTATCTGTTTTTCTAATTTAAAAGATTTGACCCCCCCCCCCATCTCATTTATACAAGAAAGCGATTCTAAAATGAAATCCAACATTAAAAAAATCAAAGTTGTATTTGAAAAAAGTATTAATTTTTTTTCCGCGAAAAAATTTTAGAGTTTGAAATTGAATAGTGCATAAAAGTAGAAACTTCACAAAAATTATTGCAACATCCATGGAAAAAATTGGGTGTCATTGCCTCCGAAGATGTTGCACTTCTTTCTGTTGGTCCATGAAAGGTATTTTATTTCCCTTTTACCACCCACTGGAAAACCAGTTGGAGCATTCCTCTATCCACCACCTGGGAACGCACTACTCTAGGGATTATAGGATACCCCCCCCCTCAAAGGTCCCTCCACATCCGCAAGAGCTAGACTAAGAACTCACCATTACAAGGACATGAAGATCCATTCTGATGAAACAAGTTTTACATAAAAAAAGTGCGCAGAGATCTAACTGCTCACACCAAAACATATCTTTAGTTCTTTACTGAACTATGATTTTTTCATGTTATGAATCTACGTATTCTGTTGAATACTGTATCTCTTGTTTTAAAAAAAAAAAGTAATGAAATAAATATATCTTAAAATATTTGTGTACATGTGTAATCATTTCTTCTTTTTAAACATCGTTTTTCTAATGATTTGGATGCATAGGAAATAGTTAAAATAAAAATACACATGTCTGAAAACATTCGTTATGGGAGGGGTTTGCTTATATAAGCAGAGGAAGGATTGCGGTAGGAGAGTTAAGAATCGCTTGAAATTGCTAGATGAAGGAGAACCCAGTAGGAGTTTCAGCGGAAGGACTATATACGGTAGGGAGTAGATAAGAAACACTGCAAATAACCTGGCAAGTTAAAAAACCTGTGAAATTTTTGAATAAAAGTTCTGTAGTGAATTAACACTCATTCCGATTCGAGATTACGAACGAGCTAGTTTTTCTCCGCTCTTTGGAAATTTGTCGCATTCCCAATTTAAACATAATCATGGATAACGGTAAGTTTTTATAATTTTTTCTTCTTGTGAGGAACTTTTTGAGTCTTTAAACTTTAGGAATAGTTGTTACTTTTAAATGTTCTTGAAAAAGAAAACAGTCCCCTTTATATCATTAATCGGAGGAAAGGTCTATTACTGGAAATAAAGTATTTCCGTTCAAATTATTACATTGATCTATCTAAAATTGGTGAGTGAAACCATGTTCGAAATCGATGTAACGTACCGCTGATACAATATAGGAAACCTTACAGAAAGGCATCGAGACAAGGATTTTCTATGTGAAAAACTGCTGTTAAAAAATAAAGTTTTTCAATGTGCTCTAATTTTCAGTTTCATAGTACTTTTTAGTGATTATATGATACATTTAAATACTTTGCTAAATCTTATGTGCTTTAGATTAGAGTGTGAATTTAAGATAAGAAATTTTTCCTGCATTGTTTGAGACTTTTTTTAAATCGTTCGATAGATGTTGATTGATTTATATTTATTTAATTCTTATGTTATTCATTGTAGATATTTAGTTTTGTCATATATTATGTGTGTATGTGTGCTAGAATTAAAAATTTTCACTTACATGTTATGAAAATATTTTGTGAAGCATTTAGGATTAGAGAAGAAAAAAAATTTGTTAGGACCTCGCATTATCTTATCTAAATTAAAATAGGATTAATTTTCAAAAATATAGATCTTATTTTCGAGAATTCACGGGCACATATTGCCCAGTGATTGATTACAAAGGTCTTTCTTTCGCAATTCAAGGAGAGATCGGCTTATAATATTTTAATTCCATATTAAATCTCCGTTTTCATTTAATCACTCATTTAAGAATAGTATTTACCAAAAAAAATGAAGAAGAAATCCTAAGTACCTTCTATTTTAAAGCAATGCCGAAAGAATTCTATTCAAATCCTACCAGTAATGTTCCACTAAGTTAAAAAATGAAAGTAATTATCAACATAAAATGTTTTCTTTATTGCATCCATCACATAAAAATCATCTTCTAAATACCTAAGTACTTCAAATAACTTAAGACGATTGATTAGAAATTTCCAATAACATTATACATAGTGGGCAAATTTGAAAAAAAAAAAAATAATTTAAATATTAACGTATAGGATGGAGAGGAAAATAAATTTTTTCCTTTACACGCAAGAAAACAGATACATAGTCATCGATTGACTTTATTTTCACAAGAACTGTTCTTTCTTATCAAAACTTTGGATAGGTTCATGCTCCAAATGAACGGAATTCACTTTTACTGTCGGAAATGTTTAAGTGGATTGAACCTGAGGGTAAAATTTATCCTTTCATTAAACGCTATGGAATCAGATGATACCCTTAAAAATCTCCATGCCTAAACACACAACACTAAAATTCAATAATTTGTCAAAAAAGCTTTTACACCCATTCTGAGTGTGTTTGCAGATTCGAATCTTTAAACAAAACAAAAAAAATCAAACTACAATACATTTTTTCCATGTAAGTTACAATTCGATAATCGAAATACGTGAAGCAGTTAGTTATACAACTATAGCAATCTAGCAGCCAAGACCGAAGCTAATTTATTATTAAATGAATATTTGGCGGCGGTTAAATGATACTCAAAAACTTTTTTAATACACTCTGAAAACCTTATCAGAAAAAATTCTAAAAAAATATGCGTTCTATTATTCCGATGGCCCAAAATCCTGAGACCAATTACGAAAAAAACACTTGTCACATTTGTAAACAAACATTTAAAAGGAAGGATATACGCGTACGAGATCATTATCATTAGGGGTAGCGGATATATCCTTGGGTTAGCTTGCCAATTATGTAATCTTAATTATCGGGCGACTTATTTCGTACCTGTAGTTATCCATAACTCTCGAAATTATGACACTCATCGTATTATGAAAAATATACCGCCATATTTTGCTAAAATTGTGAATATTATTTTAATTAAACTGAAAAAGTGTAAGATGTTTTTCTTAGATGCTCTAAAATTTATTGACTCGTTTCAATTCTTAGACTCTAATCAATTTTTTAGTAAGCAATTGAAAGACATCTGGTCACGAGTTCAAAATTTTTTGAAATATTTTTTGGAAGTGAGAAAAAACAAACATTTTCTAAAGCAAAAAGGAATTTTCCCATATTCATATTTAGATTCGCTAAAAAAATTAAATGAACCACATCTTCCATCTCAAAAAGATTTCTAAAACATCTTAACAAAGACATCGATTAGCGAGATAAGGATTATGAACATACCCAATTAGTATATAAAACATTTAAATGCAAAAAAATTAGCAAATTACTTATAATTGTATCAAAACGTGGAGACTATAACACTAGCAGGAATTTCCCCATCATTTAGAAGAAAAGAAATGCGTTAGTACATCCCGATACTAAACATTTCGTAACCAGCGCGGAGTTAGCATGGAACACAGGTTTGAAATTCATAAAGTGGAATTCAACTCTTAACAAATGTAAACGATTAGATTTGGTTCAAATCCCAAAATGCGAGGTGAAATTTGTTTTTTTTTTAAGTAAGCGACACGATAAAGCGAATAATCATTATGTTGTAGAGACTTTTAGACGAGAAAAAACCACACGATTTTATCGTAGCCTTGGACACGTAATAATTTATATGGCTATATAATGAGCCAACCTCTACCAATTGGTAATTTTTCGTGGCTAATTCCAAGAGAAATAAATTATTTTTATGTCTTTATATACTTGCGATCAAAATTCTAAAGTAGAATTCATCATAAATGTAGATCTAAGATGTTTGAAACATCTACAACTTAAAACAAATGATTTACCTCTAGCACCGAAACTTTAAACATCATATGTTATTTCTTTATTCAAAAAAGTTTTGCGATAAATTTAACCTTAAGCACATTCTTTGCAGAAAAATCTAACCCCCAATTTTATCCAAAGAAAAATTATAACATACACTATTTAAATCTTGAATTTTATATCGAGGAGGATATGATTGTTGAAAAATATCATGGAATATTAGCATTTAGTCAACGCCCTTGGTTAGCGAAGAACATACGTTTTTTAATAACGAAACAAGAAAACAGTCAAAGACGAGTTGATTCGTGCATTTCATAAAATATTAAATAACTCTTTCTTTGGTTGTTTGATGCTTAACCAAAGAAAAAAAAATACCCGTTAGAGTTTTAACTACTGAAAAAGATTGTAAAAAAAATCTCGCGAGTCTTTTGTTGGAGTATTTCGAACCCATTAACGAAAATTTAACAATTTTTTAAAATGCGGAAACCCAACTTAATTCTTGATAAGCCTATCTACGGAGGTTTTGCATTCTACAGCTTTCAAAATTGCATATGTGTGTGTACAAATGATGCTATCATAATTTTAAAAAGTTCTACCAAGATCTTCCCATGGACACAGACTCGTTGTATCCAAACAGTTCTGAAACATGAAAACAATTTTTGCAGATGGAATTCGCACAAAAATCCTTTCCTACACAAAAACTCAAACGAAAGAAAATTAGGAAACAATCCAACTGTTAAGGAAATTCGTTAGACTTTAAAATGGTATTATTTTTGTTCAAGCTGTAAAAAAACTGCCGAAGGAATAAAAAAGTCTATTTTACGAAATTTTATACTAGATAATTATCGCAAAATTTTGGAGGATGAATCCTTTTCAAGGCAAACTTGTATTTTTTGCTTTGTATATTAAGTTTTCAGTGTGACATTTAGATTTTGTTCATTAAAGATTGGGCCTACCTTGCGGTGTCCTGAAGATCCCTGGCCATTGTGTATCGTGCTTTCAATATTCGAATCACATGGCTAGTGATTCTTCAGGCTGTTGAATCAGCTAAGATCTAAACTCGAGAACAAATGCTTGAGAATATCAAGATCTTGAAAATTCAGTTTTTGACTGATTGGAAATCTAATTCTTTTGATTATATTTTCCGAACATGAGAACAAACGCTTCTAGCGGTTGTCGGAAATTCATTTTTTGAAATATGACTGATACAAAAACTCTTGATTATATTTCCGAACTCGAGAACAAATGATCAAGTAGTTGTCGGAAATTCATTTTTTGAATGTGACTGTTATACAAACTTTTTAGATTATATTTCAGAACTCGAGAACGAATGCTCGAACGGTTGTTGGAAATTTAGTTTTTAAAATGTGACTGTTATACAAACTCTTTTGATTATATTTTTGAACTCGGAAAAAAATGTTTGAGTGGTTGTCGGAAATTTATTTTTTGAAATGTGATTGATATACAATTTCTTTATCTGGAATGGTTATCAAGGTAAGCTCCCATCTCTACAAGAAATCACTCATACAATCAAACAATTCTTGAAAGAGTTACAAATGATCCAGAAACTTGCAGACTCTCCACCGAGAGAACGCAACTTCACACCATACAAGAAAACACTTCTTTCCCTTCCTACTCGCGAACAATTCTATTAACATTTACAAGTTATCCAGAAACTAGCAGGCTCTCAAACTAGACAACACACTTTCACCTCCATACACTTCATCCCCCTCATACTGGCGAGAACAATTCCTTCTTTCCATACTCGCTTACACTTCATCAACCGCATACTGGTGAATAATTCTTAAACCACATACTGGCCAACATCTGTAGAAACAGTTACACGTGATCCAGAAACTAGCACGGTAATACTACTTTTAAGTTGCTATGGGAAGTGGGTTGGATTATTTTTCTTAATACCATTAAATCTTTTGGAATAATAGTCGACACCAACCAATGTACTTCCTCAGTATCATTGGATTGGATAGATACTTTGGTTTTATCATTGTTAAAGACAAAAAAATCGTCTCACATAAATAAACTAGTAACATATACTGATAAACTATATTGTATTGCAGATTAATATATAAGAAAGGTAAAATACAATATGTATATAATAAATAAAAAATTAAATAATAATATGTAAATTTATTATTAATTGATAATAAATGTTTAATATTCAAAAAATGCAGAATATACTGTATTGCAATTTCAAAATTGCTGGAAATTCTTCTGCAACTCCTAGCTAAAAATCTTCCAAGTACGTATTAAAATCAATTTGTAAGCCCCGAATCTGTTGATAACAAGTTCTTCAAGCGATTTTAGTGACAAATGTGTATTTTCAACAGAATTTCCAACATGTATAAACAATAACATTATTATTATTATTAACGGTGAAGAAGTTTTTTTACTTAAAAAGACATATCAAAAATCCTTAAAGTTTTTGCGATTCCTAGTTTAAGAAGCACTGATCAAGGAAATGAACTAAAAATTATGCAGTTGAATAATTTGTATGTTTTTACTTTCCTCAAATGTTTTGAAAAATTGTCGAAAATTCGTAGTTTACAGCTTCGAGTCGCTGTGTTGTGAATAAATGGAAATAACAGAATTCATTAGAAGGTTTTTAGATTATTTACTAGAAATATATATTTAAAAATATATGTCATTTTGGAAATATGTAAGAGTCTTCAAAATATAGTGTCTGAAAAAATTCCGCAAAAACTTGATTAAAATCTCTTTTAAAAATCAAAATTTTTGAAAAAGGCTTATATTTAATATTTTTATATACAATTTATTATTCTGCATACAAGTGAAACTAAAAATGTAATAAAGTTGACTTAATTTGAAAAATTTAAGAAAAAAGGAAAATTGAGTCAGATGCACATAAACTTTGGAAGATAGTTTTACATATCTTTTTAATATAGCTTTTATTTTAAAGTATGGATTAGAATTTTTGATGGGTTTGTACGAGCCCCATTCTGTGATAGTTCTATTAAAGCTTAGAGATTCATTATTGACGCTTTTCACTGGTCAAAGGGCGGTAATTAAGCTCCGAAGCCGAGAATTTGTCTTTCCATTGGCTCCTCTCTGTAAACCAATTCTAAAGATTGCTGATTTTTCAAATCTTTTATTCTTAACAATTGATATTATGGGTGTTTCAAAAGCTGTCAATTAATAGGATAAAAAAATTCGTCATTTCATAGCTTCCATAGGTCCACATACATATAATAGACACTATTTATTACTTTGAATTTTCAAGTAATCTTTATACTAATATTTACAAGAAAGTTTCGAAGACATTATTCAGAAACAATTTTCAAATAGATGTAATTTTTTGAAATTAAAATAAAATAATTTGAATCCTTTTTGCATATTGTTTATAACGAAATGAGGCTTCAAAAAAGTCTAAATATGATCACAATTTTAGAATTATAACCATATGAAAATAAAAAACATTTCTGTAAGAATATTAATTATGTTTTACGTTGTGCATGATATTTTTTAAAATAGTAGCTCTTATTACTAGCAATAAGTTGATTTTTCAAGTTAAATGTATTTTTGTTACACTCCAACTATTTTTATATAAATAAAACAGTAAATTATCTTTTTTTTTAAAATAAAAAAAAATTACATTTTAAATTTTTTAAAAAAATTTTAATATTTTGAAATAAAAAAAAGAAATTAAAAAAATTAGGCACAGATTATAGAGAATGACACAATTTATTATTCTATAAAATTTTATAAATCGATGGTTACTATTTCAGAAAATAGCAACGTAAAAATTACTTAATATTTAACACAGAAATTTTTCTTATTTTCATATGCTTCTAACTTTTAAAATTATGATTATATTTTAAACATTTTGTACTTTTTTGAAACCTTATAAATAATGTGTACAAGATTCTAATTATTTAATTTTAATTTCAAAGAATTGCACCTATTTGAAAATTATTTAAATTTTCAGCCCTCGATACAAAATGAACACCCCTGAGACCCTGTAATTTAAAATTTTCTTTCATATCTATTCCCTCCCTCTTTCCAGATCAAGCTCCTATAAATAGACACTCCCTTTCAGCATATGTATGAAAAATTTTTGAGGCTTTGGAAAGTTATTCATTTTTCATACAAAGTTCGTTTCAATTGTAATTGATTCTCCCTCGAGATTCTGAAAAACTAAGTTGGATGGAAAGTAGTTTTCTATATTTTCAATTGATGCGAAGAAAAAAGAATGAATTCAAAAGTCACTGAAAATTGGTAGGGCTGTTAATAAATCCATGGGAGGAATTCTAAAGTGCACTTCTTGAATGTGTGTGTTTCTGCTCTCAGATGAAATTTCACAGTTAATCCTTCTGTGTTTTTATTACAGCAATGAGGGCGATTAATTTTATAAGTAATAGTCAATAATGATTAAAATTTTCTTCCTTATAAAGATGTTCTGATAAAAATAAAATTAAAATAATAATTTTTGTGAGTTCGAGTTGTAACTCTGTCAATCCACACGAAGGCTATTGGTGATGTAATTCGTTATTTTAAGGGAAGTCAGTAGGGTAAAAATCATGAAATGATCGATTTTGAGTTTTTGATATTTCTGAAATCTGTATTTCATTACCTTTCTAGGGATATAACATTTATGCCATATTTTCAATTAGAACTATGTCAAAATGACTTTTAAAAAATCATCAACTGGCGGGCCACGCCCCCTTTTAACAGATATTTGCCTTTTAAATATCCTAAAACAATTGCAAAGCCTTCTTTTTGTTTATTCAAACGCAATTAACTTTAGATAACAGTTGACTGTTCAATTAACTGTATTAGTTTGGTGGCGGAATTTCAAGTTACAACATGTTTCCAAGTGTTTTAAAGTATTATTTCCGAGTATTTAAAAATTTACTTTCACAAGGTATGATTTTTTTCAAAACTACTATTTTCATAATTTATATTTTTAAAATTAAGTTTAAAAAAATAAAAAATTTCTAAATTTACTGTATGTGAAAAAAAAGCTGCAAATTTACATTATATATTCCTTATGCATTCTTGTGGATACTGAAGTGATATTTTGAAAATATTACAAAAAAAAACATTTAGCTAAGAGCATATGTGTCAAAAGACAACTTTGAATAAATTCAGTGATGATAAATAAAAGTCTGTTTTTAAAAAACTAAATTTTTTTAAAAAAAATATCACTTTAGTATAAATATAAATGTTACTTTATTGTACAGACAAGTTTTTAAACTTAAATATTTAAAAGTTTCTGAATGAATTGTACATACAAAAATTCAGATGTGTAATACCATTTGTTGTTGCAAGAAGCTGGTTAAATACATAAAAATACCTAAATATCATGTTTAAAAACATAAAAACAGTTTTATTTTTGCTGTTTAAGAAATCATGTGTACAGTTTAGAGGAACTTTTGAAATTTAAAAGTCTTAGAAACTTATGTTTGCATGTGAACACACAAAACACATATGAAAACTTTCGAAATGACGTAAAATCATGTTTTTTCAAATGCACACAAAACCATATGGATAAATTTTTTCCCTTTATATTTATGATGATATTTGCTCTACTTTGATATTTGTAATACATAAATGCTACATATTCTTCTGAAATTTATAGAGATTTTGTGATAATAGATGTAAATTTTACAAAATATCTCGTTAAACAAAAACTGAAAAATGTTATGCATGTATTTTCTGAGAATTTGAAAACATTTTTAATGCTTTTTTTACTTAAAATATATTGACTTGATGCTAATGTTGAATAAAATGTGTCAAATACATGTTGGAAGTCATAATTTTTGTGATGAAGTGACATTTCATGTTAAAAATGAATTTTTCAAAAAGTTTGTTTATAAAAATTTATGTTCTTTTTTCTCAGAAAATAATGAAAGAATGCTCGTAAAATTTCAATAAAACATAACTCATATGTACACTGAACATAACCATGTACACTGAAGTAAGCCTTTATAAATTTCCCCAAAATATTTTAACATAAAGCATTTATCGTAGAAAAAAAATGAAAATTTTCAAGAAATTCATAGTAATATTTTTATGTTGCATGGTTTTGAAAAAACTTAACATTATATTTGAAATATCTCACTTCAGCATAAATATTAAAGTCTAATTAATATTCAGACTATATCAGAAGTCTTAATATTTAACAGTTTCTGAGAAAAAGTACACATATATATGTGATGATATGGGATGATTTTTGTCGTTGCCTGTAAAGCTTGTTATACACATAAAATTACATAAATTTCATGTTTAAAAACATAAAAACAGTTTTCTTGTTGTTTTGGATATCATTTAAGTAATATTTAAGGAAACTTTTTAATTCTGATACTTTAAGAAATTGTGTTTACATGTGAATATACAAAGCACTAATGAAACTTTTCGAAATGTCATATATTCATGTATTACTATCTTATAAAGATTATATTTTTTAATTTGTGTCTTCTTTTTCTATAAATTTATTGTATGCAGAACTGGAATTTTTTATTTTATATTTCATATATATTGTGTATACTGAAGTGAAATTTTTGAGATATTCCTCAGACATTTAGCTAAAAAGCAGATGTCGTAACATAGAAAAGGAAAATTTTTATAAAATTCATTATTCTACTGTGCAAAAATTACATTTTTAAACAGGCTGATCAATTTTTTAAAAAAATTTCACTTCTGTATAAATATAAGTGTTTATTTAATGCACACACAAATTTTTAAGCTTTGTGTTCAATAGTTTCTTAGTAAAAGGTACATAAATATATCCCAAAATGCAATTCTCTTTTTCGTTGCACAAAACTTGTTACATACCAAAAAATACATAAATTTCATGTTTAAAAACATAAAATCAGTTTTCTTGTTGTTTTGGATACCATTTATGTAATACTTTAAGAATCCTTTTAATTCTGATACTTTAAGAAATTGTGTTTACATGTAAATTTATAAAACACTACCGAAACTTTTCGAAATGTCGTATAATGATGTATTACCCAAGTCATATTTTCATGTATTGACACATTTTCACATGGTATTTATGATGATTTATAATCACAATAATGTATCAAAACAGAAAATTCTTCAAAAATTTATGCATAATTTGAGAAAAATGATGCAAATGCTATAAAATATCTCTATAGATTAAAAGTGAAAAATGCTATATATGTATTTTCTGAGAAATCTAAGTAAAAAGTCCTAAAAGTTATTGAGAATAAGCTAATATTTAAAAAAATAGTGCAAATACAGATTGTAATTCATAATTTTTTTGATGAAGTGACATTTTATAATAAAAATGCAATTATCTCAAAACGGTGTTTTTAAAAATGCGTGTACCTTTTTCTCAGAACCTATTCAACGGAAGCACTTTCAACCTTCACTGAATATTACTGATATCTAATTATATATATTGCACGGAGCTTTTATTAATATTCCCATAATATTTTTGTAAAAGTCAGTTATCGTGAAAAAAATGACATTTTCAAAAAATTCATAGTGATACTGTTGCGATGAATGTTTTTGAAAAAACTAAACAATATATTTGAAAAAGCTTCCGATCATTTTAAATAAAAAAGTCTAATTAATATACAGAAAAAATTTAAGTCTGTACATTTAATAGTTTCTGAGAAAAAGGTACTTAAAAATGCTCAATTTAACATTAACGGGATAGGGGGTACCGTCTACTGCAAGTACGATCCACGAACAATCATGAGACTTGAGCTGGCAACTCCTAACTACCACACCAATGAGAGAGCTCTGAGCCTCAACAGATTTATTGTCTACACTGGCTACAGATTGCCTACACTGGGGATCTTCAGTGGCACTAGGACTCTCCAACTTCCGGTCACGAGTTTCGCCACTAGGTTCGAACGTCCATAGAATTTTTTAGAGTGAAATTTTTAAAATTTAATGTAAAAATTTCTTTAAAGTTTTGAATTTCAATTTAAACTATTTGTTACACACATACAGCATGAATTTTAAGCAAACAGATTACATTGGAACCCCAGGGGTGCATTGAGGGATCCATTAGAAAAAGATTGCATTTCCATTGCAAGAAAGAATGGTTTCATAATAAAATGTTATTAAAAGAATATAATATAAATATTGATGTAAACTAATATTATAAAAAAATCCAGAATTGTTCGGTTAGATACATGTTTTTTTTTAGAAACTTCCTTAGTTAAAGAAGAAAAAGTCTGTCCATACACTGAACAGTCTCGAACAAGAATTCCTTAATTTAACACCATCTAATAAAAAAAAAGTCTATCAATGGCCAATTTATTGTAAAGAATCACTATTGCCGTGGTGAAATCTGTTGGCTTTATTGAAGATTGTCGTAAACTATTTTTCCATAATTGTATAAATCACCAAGGCCAATAGGCTTATGTGGAGATCCACATAAAGAGAGGGGTTTCACAAGCAAAAACGTTTGCAAATGCTTGATTTAAAGCATTGTATTAGAAGTTTTGATATTCAACTTCCCAATAATTCTAATTTAACTTACAAGGATGGCATATGAAAAACCCACATTTTATGCATGAAGACTTATCTCAAATTAATTTCAAATCAATTTGTGGACCGGAATATTAAACAAAAAAAATAATTCGATCATTTGAGGTGTCCAATGGATTCGATGGAGCCAAATACTTGAATTTTCTTCGAAACAATTGGTCAGATCCGCTGGTCACCGGTGGTTGCAACAAGATGGATGCACAGCAATTTCTGTACTTCACATGGAATATCACCGAAGGATGTGTATTCGTTCAATTTCATGGCCAATTTGTTCACTAGATTTAAATCGCTTTTACTGAGGCTGCATAAAATTGTTGGAGTAGAGAAGGAAAAAAGCTAAAAATACTGTCGACACATCAAGCGTTCGCTTTTAAAAATGTGTTGATACTGCATTCGTGCAAAAGGTAAACACTTGGAAAATTAACTTCATTAGAGAATTACAAAAATGTTTTACTTTTAAATTCATTGTTTGATTTGAGTAACACGCTGAGGATTCAGTTTTTTAAAGTAAAGTCATTTTGTAAAAGAAATACCAAACGGTAATGATCATTTTTGATAAAAATGTTGTACCATTTTGGAATTGACACTAAATGGGTCATCTTTTGAAATATCTTGCATAGAGTAGTATTTAATATTTTTCTTTTAATGAAACGTCAAAAATACATGACTTCATTTTCTCAAACCGGCTCTAACTACGTTATTTTAACTAAACCAACAAAAGTTACCCCTCCATTTATAAATGTGATTAATAGCACAGCTGTGTAAAATCACTTTAGTAAAAAAAACACTGTGAAATTGCTTAATTTGCGGTCACAGAAGCTAATGATGTGATGGAGAGTATTAACAGGAGTGTTTTTTAAAATGAAGATGAATGTTCTGCAAATAAAATAATTCTCCATGATTGTTACGCATATAAAAAAACAAGCCTTTTTGGAATCTTAACTAAATGGGACAACTTTTGAAAAACTTGACTAGGGTTGTGTGAAATAGTTTTCTTTTGAAGGAGAGTCAAAATGATGTGACACTTTTTTCTCAAATACCGACTCACAAAATCTGCGTTAATGTGAATTAAACCAGCAAAGATAACTGCGATTCATAATACGGCAATGTAAGGTGATATTAGAAAATCATCGTAAAATTGAGTGAAATTCGTGGTCACAGTAGGTAATGAGGTGCTTTCAAACATCTGCTCGTTTTCACTTAAGCACTTGGTTGTGATTTTTTAAAAAAAATTTTGCCAGTACAGATATGAAATTAATTTTCAGCTCGTGCCTGTTTATTATAAAGTTTGGGCACACCCGGCATAAATAATTTTATTATAGAATAATAGATTTGAAGGGTGGTTCTTTAACATTTCTGTTCAAGTATTACATCAAATGTTCTATTTTATTTTAATACTGATTTGTGAGGCGGTGGTAGCCTAGCGGTTATGGTCACAAACTCGTGACCAGCGAGTTGTAATTTCGAGTCCACTAAAAACACGCCGTGCAGACTTGGTTGATGCACACTAAATCTGTCGAAGCTTAAAGTTCTCCTGTTGGTGTGGTAATCAAAAGAGAAGGGTGATTGCTTAGGTACCCTCCTCGTCACTTGACGGAGGTTCAAACTGACGAGGTTCGTCACCAATAACCCTCGTGTTGCTTTTTGTGCACTGATATGATCTTAAAATCAAGTCGTGACTATTCCATTAGAGATGGATTCCAATTGGAGTTTTCTTAATTTTATGCTACCTCATTAAATAAGTTTATGACACGTAAATACTTGGTGATGTCTCGTAAGTATGCATATATATATATATATATATATATATATATTTGAGCTAAATTCTGTCAAATTATTATTTCATGTTATTTTATTTAAGCTTTAAAATTTGTAAAATGTATTTTACGTTTTCTTCCAAAACTATCCTATTAAGAGAAGATTCATTTCGAGAAATCAGGGATGAGAAGACTACAGTATAATAAATCTAAGAAATTATAGAATTATTTGTAGATGAAGATTTTTATATTAGTATTAAGATAAAACCGTTAAGTATAGCGTAAGAAATAGTATGTAAAGAACTCAGATACGAAAAAATTTGAACATTCTAAAATTTTTCCTGTTCTACATTCAAATATAAATTCCATTCAGTCACTTTCATGAAATAAGAGCTTTAAACGTGGTCGATGGATATACAAACTAAAGTGGTCGATCCTTCGGAAATCAATAGGTTGAGCACATTCTTTTATTGGGTAATTATATTAAAATGCAGAAATGTTTCTTCTGACTCATGCAATTCATTATTACAATTAACTATATTTTATCTGAGAAAGCGTAACTAAGAATAATTACTATGTAAAAAAAAAAGTATGACACGCGTGCTAAGAATTTAATGCGCTATGGAAGATTAACATTACGCCCAGAGGATTGAAAACACAGACTTGGATTTTCAAAATGTTCTGAGTACAGAAACTCAAAACAGCTTTTCGAACCGCAAGAGTAGAAAATATAATATATTAAGTAACCATAGGAAAAAAGTCCCATGGATTCAATCTGTGTGTCTGTTGTTACTGGTTACTAAGTTGGCTTTTCCTTGTAATCGAGAATTTGAGTAATCATTCTACTTCTCGATAACCAAACGCAGAGATTTTTACCTATGAAATCATTAAAACAATTGTAACGTCTTTGCTGGAATCGTCCAAAACTCAAGTGTGGTGAAAGTAAACTTTAAAAACTTGAAACGAGACGAGCGAGTGAGCGGGATTCGCGCGCTGTAGCGATTTGGTAGAAAATAGTTTTTTTTGGGGGGGGGGAGGATTTTGAAGAAAGAAACGTAAAACTTTTTGGCTGTGAAGATTTTTTTTGACGCTACGTCACACAATCAATTCAAACCATAAGAGGAAAACTCTTTATTTAATAATTATGCAATACGTGGTATCGTAATGTTTTGTATTCAATCATCTCTCGAATTCTCTTCAAAAATATAGAATTTTTATTTCACTTCTGTCAGGACAAGCAACAACTCTAAATATATTTTACTCACTTTTTCGATTCATGGATTCGTCTTTAAAATCGAAGGCCCTTGTTTTAGTATTTGAATAGGTGTATATAAAATGCTAAATACACAATAAAAACTTATCTATTCGTACTCTTAATAAACAACTTGTATATAAATTCTCAGTCAAAACTTAGATGAATGAAGGAAATAGAGCAGTGAACTAATATTTTGATAAAAAAAGAGAGAGCGAACTGAAATGTTTTTGTAGGAAACTTTGAACAAAATAAGCTGTTGCTAAATATTTTTTTTCAACGGGGCTGCGCATTGGTATTTTCAAACTTTGCAGACGTAGTACATTCCCCAGGAGCTGGTACCACTTCTTAGAGCGGCACCCTATAGGCGATACCAATTACAGCAAGCAATTTTGATGCCCAGTTTCCTCCACAAAGGGAGGTACCTGAGCTCTTGACGATTCGAACTAGGATTTAGTTTTGCCTAGAGCATCCAATCCAAACAGACACTCTAAGGATCTTTTACATGCCGTATAATTTTATGACATGGCCGCTGTCGATTTTCTGCATCAAGAAAATCCACCGATTTGGACCGGGGTCAAACCCGCAACCTTGGGTGTAGAAGGCCAGCGGCAAACCAACCACGCCACCCAGCCAGCTGTTGCTAAATATAAATGTTTGTCATTTTAATCTTCTATCGACACCCCATAGTGATGAAAATTTTATAAAGTACATTTAAAAAACCCTTACTCAAATAGGGTGGAAAATAATCGCCTGTAATATAATGATGGATGTTTTCAACTCGAATAGAAAAACACTCGATGAAAATTAATCAGTTATATATTGATGAAGTATCCAAAATATTAGTGGTTTTTATTCTTTAATAACGAACTGTAGGTTTTTATTTATAAAACAAATGGAGTTATTGTAGAAATTAAAAAAAATTATTTTACTTTTTGAAACTAAGTTTATTTAAAGGTGATTTAATTATTTACGGCCATTTCGGTTTTTTTTTAACGATCGTCAGGTCCTTTCTGACTTGTCTAAAATAACCAGGTTCATTTAAAACTGTAAACATTTTTAAAGTACTTAAATTCTCCCTTTACTCGTCAACTTAAGTTTGAAATAAATAAATCAACATTAAAAATTAACAAATATAAAATTCTTGAATTCTAAAAGCATTACCTGCGGAAAGCAATCAATTAAAATACGCAGTTTTTAGTAACTATAGGAAGTGTATGTCAAACGGTTAGAAACTTTCAGGACAGATCTAGAACGAAGGGAAATTGGCCAATGCTTGGTCGGTGTCACTTTCCTAGCCCGTTAGTGACACAAGAACATGAGCAAGAGTGCTTATTGTTCCCAGTACAGCAAAAATGCTGGAAAGTCTTTGCTTAATGTCATTCTATAAATTGAAGCATCACACGCGACAAATAATAGTACGTTACACGTACGCTCATGTGAATTTGGAAAAAGTGCTAAGTTTTAATATTTAACCCCTTTCTTTAATTTCTGACAAAAAAAAATTTTTTTTCACTCTGCATCATTAAAACAAATTTCACTCAGACTAATTACTCCTAATACTCTGGTTTTGTTACTGAATAAAAATTGAAACAAACATAAGAAATGTTGCGCAATGGAAAAGGTATGCCATTTGACGATCCAAGGTGGGGCTGCGAACATAACACAAAACTTTGACAGAGAGGAGCGATAGATTGGAATAGAGATGTATCCGAAAATGAGTACTGGAACTATATTATATATATTTTTAATAAACTCACACACATACATACACACACACTCACGTACATACATATGCATATATATATGCTTAAATGCTTTGTTCGGGTGTTTTTATATGTTGATGTCTTAATAAAGATATAATCACTTAAAAATTATTGATTTATTTATTCATCTCATGTCAAACCTGGTAAGGATGCAGCAAGCTGTAAAAATTTCCGGCCCATATCCCTCACAAGCACTTTATGTAAAATTACGGAAAAAATATTTCATTCCCGTATCATGAAATGGCTTATTAAGCGGAAAGTATTACACTTTTACCAAACAGCTTATAGATCCCAGCATAGCACTGTTGACCAACTTTTCTATTTGGTTCAATCAATCATAGATGGATTTCAAGAAAGACCTCATTGGAAAACTACAGCCGTATTCCTTGACCTTTCTGCGGCTTTTGACAGGGTTTGGAGACAAAAACTCATTAAAATTTTCCATTCCTTAGGCGTCTCAGGCAATATCATACTATGGATCAACGATTTCTTAAGAGATAAAAGACTTGCTGTAAGGGTAAATGGAAGGTTCTCAAGGACACATAGATCTTGGGCAGGCATTCCGCAGGGATCGGTCCTAAGCCCACTCCTTTTTCTCCTCTATATGAACACTGTCGATAATCGCATTGTTAATGAAGCTAAAATAGCCTGCTATGCAGATGACATTGCCATTTGGCACTCTCATACTGACATCCTAATGTCCGAAAATGTGCTGAACGAAAATCTCTCTCACATTGAAGACTGGGCTAAGCAGCTCAAACTGCTGATAAATCCAGAAAAAAACAAATACTGTGTCTTTTCTACTGACAGGAGAAACAGGGCCGCCTTCCTCCCCAAATTAAGGTTAAATAACTTAATTGTTGAAAAAATCTCCCATCCCAAATACCTTGGCCTAACGCTAGATGCAAAACTGAGGTTTACCAAGCATATACAGAATGTATCGCAAAAGGCTTTAAAGAAGCTCAATATTCTTCGAAAACTTTGCGGTTCGACTTGGGGTTTTAAACCAAAGACACTCCTAAACACCTACACTGCACTTATAAGACCAATCCTCGAATATGCAGCACCCGTTTGGGCTCCATCAGCTTCTACCTCAACAGAGAAAATCGACTCTGTTCAGTATAGGGCGTCCAAAATTATCATCGGAGCTGTGTCCTCGACAAATAATGTGACAGCTGAGAATGAGTGTGGCCTGCCATCATTGAAAGGCAGGAGGAAACTTGCCACCATTAAATTTACAAACAAAATCAGAAGCTGTGGCGAACAACATATTTCCAACATCACTTTTCACTCCTGGACAGCTAAGAATAGGCTGAAAAGATCTTCAACACTTCAGTTTGATAAAGACATCAGAAACAACATTAACTTGAATCACACAAGCCTTGACATCATTCAAGAACTTTGTTTTCCAGTCAAACCACCTCCCTCTGCCAAAATATTTTTAGACCTTCTTGAGCCTTGCACGAAAAAGGAATCTAAGGACACAATTAAAAGGAAAGGCATGGACATAATTATCAGTCTTATGAGGCCTCGTTTAGTAATTGCCTACACTGACGGTTCTTCAGACTCAGAGTGCAATAGGGGTGGATCTGGTGTCTTTCTTAAATACCCAGATAATACAACTTCAAAGCACAAGGTCTCCGTAGAGCAAATTGCTTCCAACTTCACGTGTGAGCTCATAGCAATTAGGACAGCCCTAGATATTTACCTTACATGGACAGATATCGCTAATTCCGACGGCATCATTGTTCTCTCCGATTGTAGATCTGCTCTCGAGGCCATCATGAAAGGAATAATGGGACTCACCCAAGAAATCAACTCTCTTTTACTTTCCATTGGTGCATTGGGCAAATCATGCACCCTCCAGTGGATCCCGGCCCATGTTGACGTCGAGGGGAACGAGATGGCCGATTTAATTGCCAATGAAGCCAGAACCCTTGAACGTGTAACTTCTTCGACTACGGTCTTTGATGCCAACACAGTCGCAAAACAAAAGCTCTGCTCAAACCCACGAAAAAAATTCTCGCTGCCAGAATTAAATTATAGCCGAGAAATTACAACAACAATAACCAGACTAAGGACAAAACATTTTAAGGGCATGAAGATTCTGCCTGATGGATCCAGATCATATGTGGAATGCAGGCACTGCCCAGGCAAGCAACTGGATCCCAAACATCTTTTTAACTGTCCTTCCATTGTTGGTGCCCTTTTTAAAATAGACAATGACTACAGCATGGACATCCTATACTCGGATCGTGCCATGGATGTGGCTACGGCAGGGATTCACGCCTTTGGCAATATTTGACTCATTTTCTTTATCTTTATTTTGTTTTATACAATACCTTTGCACTTTGTCATACACGACAACAACAACAACAACATCTCATGTCAAATAAAATCGGAACATAATAATTTGTTACTTAAGTTATATTTTGGGCCTTTAAATATACGTGTAGTTGTAAAGAGCATTTAACCTTATGCCCATCTAATTGGAAAATTACCTTCCGATTTCTACTAAAATTGATTGAAAAAAATCATTCGAGCTAAATAGAAAATGGGTTTTAAATAGGCTCGTTGCAATAAGGCAAAGGAGGGTTTTTAAAAGGAGAATAAAGATAAGCGGTTTTATCCGAGCTTTGTTGCAAAAAGGTAGAATTATTCATGCTTGTTGCAAAAAGTAAAAGGAGAATCTTAGAAAATATCTGGATTAATTATCAAGTTATATATACTAAGGCAATCTGAAAACCTGTTTCAAGCATCATATTTTAACAAGTCGTGCAAATGAAAATAATAATAGAATAGTAGACTAAAATCACCATACAAATTCGACATAAAGTGCATCTTCTACAGTTCTAAGTAATTCTTAACCTCTATTTTCGATTAACTCTATTTTCGATTGGATTCGAAAAAAGAAATCTTTTTAATTAACGCAGTTGATATGTTGTCATACTTTTTTTGAGCCTATTCTCTAGCATCTGATGTTTCCCGTAACAAGTTGAATTCATTTGGTCATTAGAGCAAATGTAAATTTCTCTGAAGAGTCTTCAAGAATTTACAAGCGAAAAATCAAGAAATCGCATCCAGGAAACCGTTACTCAATGACCGTTCAATTAAGTATAAACCAGCGTTTCTCAAACTGTGGGGCTCCCCCCCCCCCAGGGAGACGTGATAACTTTGCGAGGGGGTGCAAGCATATTGAAAAGTCGTAAATAAATAATTATTTAAAAAATTATTAATTTACTGAAAGTAAACAAACAAAATACATTATAACATAATAAAGAATAAAATACATATTTCCACTGATATAATAAACTTTTAAATGTATCAGTAATACACAATGTATTTCATAATTAACAATACTATTAGAGCAAGTTTAATAATTCCCAGTGACCCTATGGGCTTGTCATATAAAAATTAACACCCATCTTAATAATTTGCAGGCGGGGCTTATGATTAACCCCTCAACTGCAGATTAAAAGTTACGCAATTTGCTCCCCAATACAACCATTTTCCAAGCAGTATGGGATGTATTTGGGAGAGGAAAAACAAAAATAATCAAATCCTCTGAAATAAGTAAATCCTTCGCAAAAACTGTCAAGGACCTTTTATTGCATTCAAAAATCTTCGGAATAATTGTATGGATAGCAGTGCACAGAAAAGATTGTACTTCGGAAAGACGGATATATACGCTCGGGGTAATTAACGCTTTGGGTGAGCAAGACATTTACATAAGCTGGTGGTACTTAATAAAGTCGTATAGTAGCTTTAGAGTCAGAGTATAGTATTATTGAATTCAATACATTGTGGGATAGGAATACAATACAGGAAGGGGGGGGTGCGATGAAAATTATGATTTAATATTGGATCGCGAATATTGAAAGTTTGAGAAGCACTGGTATATACATTCCGTTTTAAGAATTTTCCTTATCAAATCTGGTCAAATAGTCAGGGTTTGCTTTGGAACGAATTACAAAACGAGTAATTCATTTTTTTAGAAGTCCATTTGCTTTGGATATTTTTTTATGTTCTTTTGTAATATTAACATTTTTCTTCATTAACATTTTTCATCATTTTTCCTTTCCTGTAAGAGTCTAGGTTGAAACGAAACGTTGAATAACTAGCAAGCTGTGTATGAGTGAATCTTCGTAGAGCACGACTTAAATGATGTTTCAATTAAATTGGGTGAGCAAAAATAGAACACATTTTTTTGTCATTTTATTTTATTTGACTTGTTTAGCGATCAATCTTTTTTTCCCTCTAAGCGTTCAAAATGTTCTTTGCCACTTTTTTACAAAAATTATAATTAAGATTTTATATGAATTTAACTTTGGTTTCTTTCCAAAAAGAGCTATGCATGGATTCAGCTTTATGGTTACTGACAAAACGACACTCAAGGTGTATTTCTAAAGACAATTTTCAGCATGTAACAAATATTTAACATTCTACTTATAACTTATTATTTCCTTGTATTATTTTACAATCAAACCACATAACTGTTAGTTCTTCACAGCGATTAATTCTGTACAAAATTATGAGGTGCACCAAAGCCTTAAAAATACCTTCAACACTTCCAAGGAAAAAATTTCTCTGTTTTTCACCTTATCTTATCCATCAACTACATTTGATTTTTCACACGGGATAATTGAATGTTATCGGTAGTTCTGATTTCGTTTCCAGGAATCAAGTCTTTTTGCTGTTTAAATATGGGACAGCATTACTGAGACATTTTCGTTCTACAAGGTTATTTAAAAACTTGACTGCCTTCTTGTGGATGTTAAATTTATTAGACATTTCATTTCTTCATTCCCGTCCAGCTGTGAGGTGATACAAATCTAGTATATCAAAGTACTTTTTCAGCAGGAATTATATATTATTACCAGAGGACTCTGCCAGAATATTAAGAAAGAGGACGCCGAGTTATCAAAAACTTGTCGAAACTATTAAAAAGAAAAGAGAGAGAGAGATTATAAATACCCGTCTATTTTTCTTTAAAACAGCTTCTGTAGGTTTTTTAGTGACTCTACCTATCATTCTTTTCAATGCTCAGGCATGAAATAAGTCTTATTTTGATGTCCCAACAGAATCATGTTATTTGAGGAACGAACTGTTTATTTTTCTTGTAAACCTATAGATTGCTATATCCAAATGATCCTCAATTACGGTTCATTTGCAATAAGTCTGAAAAATCAGACTGATTAAAAATTACTGGACCATTTTCCAATGATCATTGAAAAACAAAGACACTATTTTTTAAATTTTGTTTCGTTTTTTTTTTTGCCCCTTGATTTGTCTGTCTATGAAATTTTTCTCTAAACTTATAGAAGTTTATTTTTTTATATGTCGATGCGTGAAAATTCCTTATTTCTATTTCTTATTATGATCAACATACGTAAGTTTGAATGTGATAAACGTTAACCATTAACCTTATATGGAATGCTTTGTTTTTATGCATATTTAAACATATATAAGATATAAGATATTTAAACACATTTATGTATCTTGAATAGGTTTATTTATGCAGCTTTTAAGAAACCTGCAACATTTTTTTTTGTTTATTTTTCTTAAGGCGATATGGTACCATCATCCCAATTTTTTTTGTTTTTAATATTTGATATTTGGTTTTAATTGTATTTCATAAAGGTTAATATTTAATAATAATTCCATACAAAAAAAATTTTAATTTGTTGCGAAATGTTTGTAAAATTTAAATATTTTTAGTTTTTTTAAGCATTTTTTAAATCCCTAAGGCTTTCTTAAATATGTCTCTTTTCTTTCAAAATTTTTTTCCAAGTACCTTATAATATACTACATAAAACTGTGTGAATGGGTTTTTTTCGGCTGTTCTTTAATTTTTTATTAATATTTTTATAGTTAAACTTCCAAAAATTCCCCAAAAAACATTAATTTTGATTTTGAAATTTTTTAGAAAAAGTACTAAACATGCTAGAGATAATTCCATGCACAGTTTAACAAAACATACCTTTCAGAACATGCATAAAAAATTTTAAACCCATACTTCAATTATCAAAAAAGCCTTAGGGATTTAAATAACAGTATATGTACGAAAATTCAACATGGAGAAATATGAGTTTGAAGTTTTCATTCCATGAATAGCAAGATATAATATTCATCGAATAGTCTGAGACTTTTATGAAATGTTAATTATCTTATTTAAAACTACTTACCATAAAAAAATTGCACAAATGTAGAACAATTGAACAGTATACTGCCATAATGAATATATAGAAAAAAACGAATGAAAGATCAATATTTCATAAAATTTTATCTTAATAATTATAAAAAAAAATAAGTACACACACTTAAGAGCTAATTCCATGCTCAGAGCTAATGCACAACATGTACAAAAAATGTTTATGCCTTTATTTGTTATTTCCATGATTTTAAAAGCCTTCGCATGTTAAATATTGTACACGAATAAAAGCAAAATCAAATAACAATTTAATGGTAAAATATATCAAAATCTAAGAAATGTATATGTGCATTTGTTTAAATAAATATCTTAAAATATTTTAATAATAAAAGTGTTGAATCTCGCCCACATGGGATATATATATATCACCAAAAACAAATATATAAAATGGGAGAGTTTTTTTATTCTTACGAATTGGATTTTTAATTATCTGAGTTATCAAAATGAGTTTTAGTATTTGTGCTTTGGGATAATCCTTTTTGAAGTTTTAATTTCATTCATAATAATATCATAAAAAGCACGCACACCTTTTAAATCTTGACCAAATCCATTTGATCTTCCAGTAAATAATTCACAAACTAGAATTTTTGCAGGAATTGTACAATTCTTTCTTAAAATGATTTATTACTGCATGTATAATGTCAATCTCATTGATGCGCCTGAAAAATAATTAATTCATTTTTAACAGGCTCTTTTCCAGCAGATAATCTGAAATGTAGGCGTGGTAGTTGCTGTTTAGCATCAAACATTGCTCCATTACTTAAAGAAAAATGCAGGTAAAGCTTTGAAATTTTGAAGTCATATTTATAAAGATTCGGGGTCTCAAATAAGCGAATAAAATTTTTTTCGACTGTTTAATGATTTTTAGAGTACCATATCGTCTTAACTAAACTTTTGTGTGAGATTCTTACATTAATGTTTAGTAATATATGAAAGCTACTTATCAAAACGTCTAAGGAATTTCCTTTTAGAGTAATGTCAGATTTTAAAATTTCTGTCTGCCTCACTTGATTATTCAAATTTTGCAAGGAGCATCGATGAAAATATATTTGGTACACTATTTAATCCCTTAAACCTTTTTCATTTTTTAAATAGCTGTAATTATACATTTTTTGCAAATACAAACTTTTAAAAATCTGAAAATTAATCTCTCGATTCGTAATAAAAAAACTGGTATTTTCTTCCAGAACAAAAATTAGTACCAAATATCCAAATATATATATATATATATATATATATATATATACATATACACTGGTGTGCAAAAATTAAGGACGAGACGGTTTTTTCAATATAACTTTGTACAAAAGCATTCCAAATCAACACTTTTAATACCGTAAGATCCCCAATACGTAAGGACATGAGTAATGTAAGCAACACTTACTAAAAGAGAAATCAGAGGGATAAAAAGAAGCTTTATTGAAAAAGTAGCATGGAGCGCAATGTGACTGAAGGCTGAAACATCCCTGTGATGGGTGTCCAGCAAGAAATATCCGGTCTTTAGTAGGAGATATGATCTCCCCTGACTGCTAGGCAGGTTTCACAGCGTCTGCCCATGCTGAGAATGAGGGTGTCAATGAGTTGTTGAGGCATTGCGGCCCATTCGTCTTGCAGCGCCAATCGAAGCTCCGGAATCGTTACTGGTGGTAAGGTACGAGCTGCCAAGCGTCTGCCTAGAAAATCCCATGCATGCTCGATGGGATTGAGATCCGGAGATCGTGCCGGCCAATCCATACGTTCAATATCCTCACTCTCTAAGAGCTGTTCGGCAGCTACTGTGCGATGACATGGTGCATTGTCGTCCATGAAAAGGAACTGCGGACCCATAGCGCCTCTAAAAAGACGCACATATGGAAGAAGAATCTCGTTACAATAACGGGTCCCGTTGACTGAACCTGCGTCGAAGATGTGAAGGTCTGTACGACTACCAAGCATGATGCCTCCCCAAACGAGAACACCGCCACCTCCATACCTGTCCCTTTCAATGATGTTCGAGGGATGATTGCGGCTTCCCCGCTCTCTCCAGATGAGTATGCGATGAGAATCGCTACTCAGACTGAATCTGCTCTCATCTGTAAAGAGTACTCATCCCCATTCATTGTCTCTCCAATTCCGGTATTCCCAGCACCACAGAGAACGCCTTCTCCGATGGGCAGGCGTTAGAGGTACACACCGTACAGGGCGTCGTGTAAACAGACCACCACCGTGCAGTCTTCTGGCCACGGTAAAACGCAATATCGGTCGTCCAGTCGCCTGTGTCGTGTGTCTAGCGATTTCTCCCGCTGTCTGCCGCCTGTTTCTTCTGGCCTGTAAAGCAATATACCGGTCATTTGCGGGTGTGGTTCCTCGTGGACGACCACTACTGATCCCCCGGATAGCTGTTCCTGTACTTTGAAATTGTCTCCAAAGTCGTGAAACGGTGCGGTGAGCAATTCCGAACTCTGCAGCCACACTAATCACACTGCGACCTTCTTCCAACTTCCCAATGATTCGACCTCGGGTAAAAGCATCCAGATGTCGTCTAACAAATTGATTATTCGCCATTTCTCGCTGAGGCAGCAACTCGGTGTGATTTTAACTGCTATACGGTGTGCAATCTCTTTGCCAGAAATACTAATCTTACACCGACAACATGCTTTACTACTTAGACACTCCCCCATTACGTCTACCTGCATATCTGCGCATGTGCTACCGTACAGCACCTCACTTAATCTCCTGATTGGTCTTTCTGTCACCTCTGCCTCTTCGTTCAGCTAATATGCTAATTTTTCGACTTCGTCCTTAATTTTTGCACACGCGAGTATATATATATATATATATATATATATTCTGGTATATATATATATATATAATAGAACCAGAATGTGTGAAAAATATAATGTTCCAAGATAGTCCTGCTTTGAACATAGAGATTATACATGCAGTTACTGTTGATATTTCACGTTTACCCTATAAAATTTGTCTGGTTAGACAAGCTAAAATAATAACGACAAGTCTTTTTCGCAAGGAAAGCGAATCACTGTCCAACTCTTTGTTTTCGGCATGGAAACTTTGGAAGAGAAATCTTGAAAAATGCATCAAAAATTAGAAAAAAACGACTCACTCAAGGACAAAGGTTCTATTTTGTTTATCTAGAAATCATTAACATCTGAAAATAACAAGCAGCTTCGACAAGATAGTGAAGAAGAAATACAGTAACATGATTCTAGAGAAAATCGATCATCAAATATCATGAAGCTGAGCTAGGTTTTGAAAACAATTTCTCCTCTATCAGCTGAAGCTGAAAGAGCATTTTCTGCTAGCTGATTCTTCATAACAAAGCTAAGATCTAGGCTGAGTGATAAAAGCATAGATGGCTTATTTTTTTAAATAATACTTTACAAATGAATAATTGACATATTTTATATTTTACGTATTTCAAAATGAATATACATATAAATGAGTATAAATTGTGGAATTTATATGCATACCTTATTTCACATAATTTTATTATTCATATAAATTAAAAATAACTTGTTTTGGGATTTTTCGAAATTTTGTTACATTCCCGGAAGATCAGAAACCCTAATTTGTATCTTCTTCAATACTCTGCTGAAATCTTTTGGGAAGAGCCTTAGTTGACTTTTTGTGTCAGTTGAAGCACCTTAGAGTCCCATACCAATCGCTGGAATCTTTTAAACTGTTCTTGTACCTCAGTTACGTCTTCTAGGGAAAGACTGTGCGTTCTGATTCCTACTTTTAATATGGTTGCTTTTGAGGATCCAGTGACATTTGCTGTCTTCGAAAGCGAAGTCTCTATTAAACAGGCACTAACAATAAGACCTTTTTCAAGTAGTCAAAGATTTCCTCATTTTACTTCATTCATCGTGAAAAGCGCGTTTACACCTTATTTATATTAGCAATCTAACCACATATAACCCACGTCATTAAAATATAAACACATATTTCTTGCCTAGTACAAATTTCAAAGGTTTCTAATGGATTGGTCAGTGTGTGTAGCTTTAAGAGTTGAAACAAAATTTATGCAAATAAACATTTAGACGTACATATACAATCCAACAGAACTAAAAGAATTTTTGCCTACAATTAGACTTTAAAAAAAAAATGACTGAGATTTTTCAAGAAACGAGATTGAATTTTGAAGACTATTTCCTCACCTTGAATGATCTAGATACGCAATTACACCAAATCGTACACGATATTTTCCTGAAAGAGCTTTACATATTTCCTTTTCGTACGGTATTTAGGGCAAAAGAAGGTTATTCCCGTTACACCATTTAATAAAGTAAAACAAAGCGAGTGTTTTTCTTCTTCACAACTGAATAAACGCCAACCTGAATTAAATTTAGTTCAACTCTGTATTTCCAGAGCAGTGGCGGCGCGGGACCTGAACATAATGTGGGCAAGATACATTTCGCGAGGCCCTCTGGTGGCGTAAGAAAAGGGTTAATAATTTTTATTCATGAAGAAAAACCAACATTTTTAACCATATTTCTGTGGCACATTAAACAATAATGAAAAAAAATTAAAAATTAAAAGAAACAGAAATTTTCTACTTTTAGTTTTGCTGAAATCCTTAATGATTGGTTCGTAATTTATCTTAGATGCTATACCTGATCCACTACATAAAACTGCCAAAGCTGAAAGTCATTCCTGTTCCATTGAATTTCGTAATAAATTTTTTTATCAGTTTTGGTTTTGTAAAGCTCGTCTTAGCAGAAGTGGTATACTTACAGGTATTATTAACAAAATTCGAAAGACAATGTAAATATTTGGAAAAACTTCTTTCAAATTGTTTTCTATGGCATATTACAGCAGATGTTTCACGTTTGTAATAGTATTGGGTGAATTTGGGATCATATGTTTTATAATTCTTCATATAATTCGTAAGGTTTGAATGCACTGCTCTCACCTATTTGCAGGACTGTGTGTAAATCTTGAGAGTTTTTCAGTATTTGCTCTTTTGGAATATTTTTAAACTTGTTTAAGTCATAGAGAAAAAAAAATTCAAAATGATTTAAAGATATAAATCTTTAACCCATACTGCTAATCACAGAATCAATCATGGTACTAAAAAAGTCTATTTCATACCGGCTTTTGACTGACTCTATAGGTTAATCGCCGCCTTCGTAATCACATAATCAAACATTCTTTTCTTTTTGGCTACCCTTTTATTATTAAAATCTTTTGGGAAATCATAACTGCTTTCCTCAATAAAGTCAGACAAGCATCTTCCAAATCCAGTTTGTCGATACTCTTTGATACAGCTTCAAAATGTACGCAAATGTTCAAGAGTAATGCATGAATTGGGCTTGTACACTACCATAATTTGCTTATGGTATTGAAATGCGTAAATAACTCATACCATACATGTAATGATACGATAAATTCCAAATTAAACATTTCATTTAAAATGGAATTGTAATCGCTGAGTGAGTCGGGTGAGTGAGTGAGTGAGTGTAGGGTTTAATGGCGCAAGAGCCGATTTCGGCTAAGCTGCGCCAAACATTTGTTTTAATTTTCATAAAAATTCTAAAAGACATAATCAGATATTTAAAATTGACATAAAATAGAGCATAACAAAAAAAATATTTCATTAAAATTGCATTTAAAAAAATTTGTTTTTTCCTTCTTTTTCTTTTACACAATCAAAATACTATAAAATGAGTTTAAAAAGTTAAAAAAATAATGTAAAAAATGACTAAATTTGAACAAGTTATTTACAAATAAAATTTTATATAATTAGTCTAATTATTTTTTCCGATTTCTTGTCGGTGTCATGTAGTGGCTAAAACCAGTTTCATAATGGCTATCCATCAATTGTTCACTGACGTTATAGAGTATCACATCCTCATCTTCTGAGGTGTAGTGCACAAAACTCTTCTTCGGCTTGTGAGGTGTCATTTTAATTTCGATCTCTTGTTTTTTTGCTTTTGAACGCTTTTTCCTATCTTTAAAATTTTGCTTCAAACTTTTTGCTGCTTTAGATGCAGCAGAGGTTCGACTATTGGATGTCTCTGTATCAAGTAATGGTATTGATGGAAGAATTTCAATTGGTAAGGAGTTGGATGAGGAAGCAGATATGTTGGATAACGTTTCCATAGGGCTGAACATATTATTCGTGGTGGAAAGCACGGCAGTAGACATAGGAATAGGTGGCTGAGGTTCTGACACTGTATCTGCTATTGAAGAGGTGGCAGGCAAGAGGTTTGTTTGGGTTGACAATGATGTGGATATTGATGTATTTTGTTTCAAGAGGGATGAAGTTGGTTGAAGTAATTTTATAGGTGGACAAATTATTTTTGTTATATTTTCATCTGTTTGGGATGATTTGGTTAAGGTTGAGGGTTTCGCAACCTGAGCGTAGCTTTGAGGTAACTGTGGAGCTATTAATTTTCGTGCTTCTGGATATGAGATATTTTTATGTGTTTTGATTTCTTGAATTTGTTTTTCTAATTTCCATTTTGAACACAGTTTGGAATCTGATGGATGAGGTTCTGAACAGTTAATGCATTTTGGCTCTAGATTGCAATCTGAGGAAGCATGTCCAACAGATGCACATCTAGAGCAAGTAAGTTGGCCGCGACAGGAAGTTTGTGAATGTCCGAACCTCTGACACTTGAAGCAGCGCAGAGGATTCGGAATATATGGACGGATTTTACAATTCAAATAACCAGCTTTAATAGTTTTGGGTAGAGAGGGGCTGCTGAAAGTTAAAATTATATGTTTTGTAGGGATAATTGCAGTATTTTTTTTAATTGTTATTCTCCTGACCTGAACCACACCCTGATTGGAGAATCCATCAAGGATTTCCGAATCAGGGGTGGTCAATAGGTCAGTTTCAGATATGACACCTCGGCAAGTGTTGAGAGATTTATGAGGACTTATTGAAACAGGTGAATCTAGAAAAGTTTTCGCGAGAAGAAAAGATTTGGTTTGTATGGCAGAGAGTGTTTCAATTAGTAAATCACCGGATCGTAGACGTTTTACTGATTTAGGATCACCACCTATTCCTATTAAAGCTTTATTAATAGCAAATGGTGATTTTGATATCATACCGTTGTTTGGCAAAGAAATAGTTAAAAATCGAGAGCGTGCAGCAATTTCGTCAATTGTAAGGTTGGGTAAAACGAGGCCTTTACCCGGGCACGAAATTTCAGGATCCATGACAGAGAGATGGTATTCATCCTGGCGTGGCTCCACCCACCACGGAGTCCAACAAGGGAGGCAGTGTGCCGGTCATCCGGCAAAAACCAGGCACGGCGCTTACCTGGAGTACACCCAGAATATAGTGCTACAGCATCAGGGCGAGGATCCAACGGGTAAACCCGCCACCCCTTATCTGCAGCACTAACCCTACAGCAATGTCTCCGAAAAGACTTATCACCAGCCGATTGACAGGAGCGGGCTCACTCCTGCCACCCGTCTACAGCGAAGCGTGGGCCAAAGGGAACGCAAAAGGTATCCCCAGGACACCATTTTCCTCCTTACGGGACGCCGCACACGGCAAACATGCGGGTCGGAAAATCAACGTTGTTAGTAAGAAAACAAAGAAATAATGCGAACATCAAAATAAATCATCAAAAAATATTAAATGAATTGAACGCAATACAAAACGAAAAATATAGTATTAATAATGAATATTGTGAGTAATCTAATAAAAAAAAGAATCGATAATTTTGTATACGTAAATTTCGAAAAATTGTCTGTAGTCTAGACGGGAAAAGAAGAATAGGGAAAATTGAATGACAAGAGGGTCGAAAATAGAGAAGGATCACTAGGGTACCCCGGGTTCGTGACGCCCGAGTTTACCAAAGACAGTAAACCCCTTGGGAAAAGGAAAAGATCACTAGGGTACCTCGGGATTGTGACACCCGTACTCACCTAAAGAAGGTGAGCCCCCTGAGGGGCTGAGTGAGTCGGAGTGTTCCGTTTTGCTTTTTAAGTTTTCTATGCATTCAACATCATCATCAAATTGTAATAAGGCGGCCTTCACCTCCTCTATTCTGCTTTCCAACCTTGTGTCTGATAAAGACTTACTAGTAAGCTTTAATTTTTCTTTGATAATTTTCTAGCGTTTGCTGAAACTTGAAAATAGCAACAAAAAAAAAATCTGAAAAAAAGCCAAAATTTTTTTTTGTTGCCACTTACGAATTAGCTGCGTCTACCAATAACAGATTACAGCTGTGACAGCCACAAGGTGTGAAAAATGCCTTGGGATTTATATTTAATATTCGAGTTTTAACTCCACTATTTATGCCTACCATATTTGCACCATTGTCGTATCCTTGTCCACGACAGTTTTGAATATCTAAGCCATTTTTTTCTAGTTCTCCCGGTATTGCTTTGGTCAAATATTCTTCAGTCATTTCAGTGACAGCAAAATATCAGATCAAGTTTTTTTCTACACTTTCAGTTGATGTACTATAATATCTTACGATATATGACCGACATTTGTTAAACTCTCCTACAGTCTCTAGTGCAGTCGAGTAAAAAAGAATAATGTTTTGCCTCTTTTCTCCCACCAATCATTTCACTGGTAACTGTGTTTGACATGATTGTGAACACAATCATTTTGAATATCGTGGCTTAGGTAATGGTGCGCAAATTGCTTATTATCAATGCGATTTATGTGTTCCTGAAACGTAGGATCATATTTAGATATCAATTTAAATAAGTCTATATTATGTTTCCAGAATTCTTAGTATCTTTGTTTTGAAATATTCTCTGTGACCTCTACACGCCAGATTAGGATAGACTAAGAAATTTATGATAGCAATTAATCTCTCAAACAAATTGTACCAATGTTTTTGAGACTCAAGAATTCACCTTTCGTGTTTTCTCGGTCTAATGTTTTTCCGTGCTGTGGGGTCGGTAGCTTAGTTTTTTAGACAGACACACTCAATAAAAGGTCTCCTTCAGTGGACTGATTTTTTTATTTTCGGAACGACTCCACTCGGACTCCTCACTCGTTGGAGTCTAAGAGTACACTGCCTCACTATGAGCGCTAGAGGGCGCTTTACATTGTCATACACATACACTGAACATGCCGCCCGGCCTTGCAATGTTTTCAAAACATGCAAGACTTACACAGAACATAATCATAATAACTCATTGAAACACAATATTAAAATACAAGCAAATAATATACAAATGAAAACAATATATAAGCAATTGATAAATCACACATTACAGACCTAAACAGTAGAAATTTAAAAAAATATTATTCTATATATAAACATTACTATTGGAAGGTTTGTTTTACTTAAGTATCAATTGGTAGAATGCACAGTTTCGAAATGGGTCTCTTAAATATACCTCTAGTGGTTTTGACTTCCACTACTCTTATTTTAGAACCCTTTCCTGGATAAATATTATTGATTCTACCTAATGACCACTGACATGAAGGTAAATTTTCCTCTTTTACTATAACCATGTCTCAAATTTTAGCATTCCTTTTTTCCAATTGCCACTTATTTCTCTGCTGCAAACTATTAAGATAGTCTACATTCCATTTTTTCCAAATTAATTGAATTAATTTTGTAATTTTCTGCCAATTATCCAACCTATTTTCATTTAAATTAGTTAAATCAGGCTCACCAATTTATGTAATTGACCTGCCTATCAAAAAATGAAAAGGAGTCAATACATTTAAACCATCTACATCAGAAGATAATGGGACAAGAGGGCGAGAATTTAACATCCCCTCTATTTGGATAATCACGATTAGAAACTCTTCATATGTTAATCTTAAGTTACCTATTACTCTTTTTAGATAGAACTTAAAAGATTTAACACCTGCCTCCCAGAGGCCTCCGAAATTCGGAGCTCTAGGGAGGAGGAATTTCCAATATATTCCTTCAGAGGACATATAATTTGCAAGTGCTTCATCAGGTTTACAGACCAAATTAAACATTTTTTTAAGTTCTATATTTGCACCAACAAAATTGGTTGCATTATCAGAATATAACTTAGCACATTTTTCTCTTCTAAATATAAAACGCTTAAGATTAGCAATAAATGCATTAGAGGTTAAATCAGTTACAATATCTAAATGTACAGCTTTGGAAACAAAACATATAAATATACATACATAGATTTTATTATATACACCTTTTCTCTGCCCTTTATACTTAATGTAAAAAGGACCACAGAAGTCCACACCTGACACATTGAAAGGCAAATCAGCCATTATTTGATCAGCACAGGTAGGATTGGCCTTGCAACAAATAACACAATTATGAACAATTTTTCTACAAATACTACGGCCATTTAATATCCAAAATTTTTGCCTGATCTGATGTAATAAGGATTGTGGACCACTATGTAAAAACTTTTTATGGAAGTATTCAACTATTAAGTAAGTCAAATTATGTTTCGAAGGCAAAAGAATTGGAAATTTCTGGTTATAATTTACATCACTATTATTCAATAGACCTCCGACTCCCAAAATCCCTTCACTATCAATAAATGGATAGAGGTTTTTTACTCGACTGTTGGAAGGTACCATGCCAGAGAATTTTTAATACTGGCATGGTCATCTCTATTTTAAACTCTTCTTTTTGCACTAATTTTAATAAAAGCTGCTCAGCCTTTTTTAATTCTCCTAAATCTAGAGGCCCAGTTCTTTTGCTTTCTTTGCTCTTACAATTATTTGCAAATCTACAAATAAAACTTAAGACACGAATAATTTTAAAATAGTTTTTACTAAGGTTAAGTAAATTATTTACAAATGAGTTAGTGGCAGTATCAAGAAAAAAGTTAGTATAGTCACTACAGTTTTTGAGTTCACCTGGATCCTTGATCACTGCAACAGGAATCTCTCTTTGTGGATACTGGTTGCTCATCAGAAATGTTGGACCATTCCACCACAGCTCACAGGTTTTCAGTTTTGTTGGATCCATTCCTATGGAAACGAAGTCGGCAGGATTGTTCTCGGTTAGCACATAACTCCATTCCTCACTGGAAGCGATCTCCTGGAATGTAGCAATCCTGTTAGACACAAAGGTCTTTAGTTGATAGGACTCCCTCCTTATCCACGACAAAACTATCATGGAGTCACTCCATAGGAAAGTATTATTCACCTTTATTTTTAAGGCATCCTTGATTCGATGAACTAATTTTGCGAATAGCACCGATGCACAAAGCTCAAGTCGGGGAATCGTTGTTTGTTTGATGGGTGCAACTCGAGATTTACTGGCAATCAGATTCACAAGCACTTTTCCATTAGATGTCACGGATTTGCAGTAGACGACAGCTCCAAATGCCGACTGGGACGCATCGCAAAATCCATGCAGCTCGATCACTTCAGGTTGCTCTACCACAATGCATCGTTCGATGTTGATGTTATTTATTGTTTGAAGTGATTCGACAAATTGTCGCCATTCTTTCTCGGTTGTCTCTGGAAGCAAATCTGTCCAATCAATCTTTAACATCCACAGTTTTTGCAAGAAGATTTTTGCCTTCACCACTACAGGACCTAGAAGACCTAGAGGGTCATATATCCTGGCGATGGTTGACAGAACATCCCGTTTGGTGTTTAACTTGTGCAGGTCTATTTTTACCCTAAAAGAGAAGCAATCATCTTTGGGGTTCTAATAAACACCCAAGGCTTTTATCTCTGATGGATCTGAAAAATCATAATTTTCGGAAACCTCAGTCAATTCAATATTATTTCCACACCACTTACGCAAAACCATACCTCCTTTAGAGAAGATATTGATAAGTTGATTTTTTAGATCCTTTGCCTCTAACAAGGTCTCAGCACCGGTAAGTACATCATCAATGTACATGTCACTCATAACAACAGATGATCCTAATGGGAAATTCTCAGCTTCATCTAGAGCTAATTGTTTTAGCGTCCACGTCGCTAAAAATGGTGCACTCGTTGTTCCATAAGTCACAGTTGACAACTCAAATGTTTTTATTGGTTCGTCCATATTCTCTCTCCACAGAATATGCTGGAGTTTAAGCTGATCTGGATTAATCCAAATCATTCTGTACATTTTTTGCACATCTGCAATGAATGCAAATATGTGCTTTCTAAAGCGAACCATTATTGCAAAAAGGTCATCTTGAGCAACTCCTCCGTTGTATTGTAGAGTTTAAAGAATAGCCGCTTGTAGATGGATTCGATGCATTAAAAACGACTCTTAATTTGCTTGTGTTTTTATCAGGGTGATAAACACCGAGATGTGGTATGAAATATATACTACACTCCTCTTTATCATCTACCTCATTCATATAGCCTAGTTCTTTATACTCTCTTAAAAAATATCTATATAATTTTAAATAGTTAGGCTCGCGTTTTAATATATTCCATAAAGAATTTAATTTTTTAAGCGCTATATCTTTAGACTGGCTCAAACAATTTGGATCCTTTTTAAACGGCATAGACACTATATATCACCCTGTTTTGTCTCTAGTATGATTTTTTTGAAAATGCTCCTCACAAATTATTGCTTCTTTATTTTTTATTGTCTCAGATTCAACATTTTCGATTTCCCCAAAACTCCTCATTGTCTTTTCTAAATCGACATTATCTTTAATTAACCCACAGTAAGGTTTATTCTCACAAGAAACTGGAATGCTCTCACTCACAATATAGCCAAAAACTGTATTTTGAAAAATTAATTTTGTATTTAACAGATTTTTTTGTCCTGGTAAGAGAATTTCATAGAAAATTTCTGCTCCCAACAATAAATTAATATTACCCGGAATATTAAAATTCTCATCAGCTAATTTCCCTCGACTGAAATTACCCAAACAAACTTTAAATGGTTGAGAAGGAATCATATCCGTAATTCGCGGCACTACAAAAAAGTCTGCGTTAGTCTCATAAGTATTTCCTTTATTTGCAATCGTTGCATCAACGCGCGATTTAATCGTTAACTCTGAATCATTTAATCCGAAAACTAAAATGTTTATTTTTTCTCTTTTTAAATTGAGTCTACTCATACACTTTTGAGAAACAAAATTACTTGTGAAACCCCCATCTAATAATGCTCTGACTTCCTGCATTTCCCCAAACGAATCTTTAATGTAACAGATCGCGGTAGAAAGCAAAACAGTTTTAGATTTTACGCGTAACTGGTTGCAGTAAAGAGATCTCCTACATCCGGAGAAGAACCCTCTCAAAATCTCCCCTTTATAATTTATGGGTTCGAACTCAACCGCACTGTTGACCATTCAAGAATTCTCCCTCTCTTTCGCTCTGTTTCTGTACCCCTACTGAAGAAGGTTGAATGACACTAGCTGTCTCAGTATTTGGATTTTGAGAAAAACACAAAGAAAAATGATGCTTTTTTAGGTAGCATCGACAAAGAACTTTAGATTTACAAAACTTAACTCTACGCAAATTTAAACAATTAAAACACAAGGAATTATTTTTAACTACTTCTATTCTTTTATTTACCGATAATTGTTTATATTGTGGACATTATTTAAAAAATGACTGTCGGATTGACACAAAACACATTTTTTGTCCTTAACATCTGAGAGAAATACTCTAGACATATTTTTAGAATTCTGATTTTTGCGGTAATAGTTAATACTCTCACTCAATGGTTTGCCTCGCGATGAGTAAAATAAATCGATTTCTTTTCCCAATGTTAAAGGATCAAACCATTTATCTGATTGTCTAACACTAATAAATGAAGCGGTTTCTTTATCTAAAGTACTAAATATTTTATCTGAAACTATTAATTGTTTTAACAACTCGAAATTAGAAACATCTCTCAATTTTAAATAGTATTCCCAACTTGTTAATAATCTGCTCGCAAACTGTACATGCGATTCACAATTTTGCCGTGTTGCTTTCTTAAAATTCTCTAAACACGATTGAGGAGTTGGCTCAAACTCTTGAAGTATTATGCACTTTATTTTATCATAATTGTTAAGATCCTTATCTTTAAGATATGTTATGATATTTGCCAATTTTTCTCCTAATAAATTTAACAAAATTTTAGACTTATATTTATCAGTAACACTTTTGACTGAAAATGCACGTTCTAATGATAAAAAAAAAGAAACCCCATCTCTCAGGTTTAGCGGGAATTTTCACTGTAAGCGTGCGAATACTTTTAATTAAAGAATCTAAGGAAGAAGAATCATTATTACAATTAATTTCAACATTGTTGTCTATATCTTTCGCTCGTATTCTCTCTATCTCTAAATCAATCTTAGCTTTTTCTCTGATTTTTTCTAACTGTTGACTTTCCTCCAATTTCCTTTCTTTTATAATTAAATTTGCTAATTCATGCACGGAATCAGGATCATTTTTATATCGATCACAATTTTTAATAAGATACATGAAGTCTATAACAGTTAATTTATCACTCACACAAAGTTCTAATCCAGAAGAAATTCGCTTCAAATCTTCTTTTTTGGCTCCTTTAAACATTGTTAAATATTAAAGTTCTCACAACACTGATTCTCAATAGTCAATAGTCTTAATTTTTCAACGAAAAGTCAAAAATCAACAGCACATACCTCCTACTTTATATGCTTAGGACGCCTCCTCGCGAAGACAGGACCATGATGATAGCTCAGTTCTATCAAACAAAAAAATACTTATTAAAAAGTCTCACTCAATTTGTAGTGGACTGGTGTTCATTTACTCGGGAATCGACTTAGCGCCTCCCTCATTGGAGCTAAGGATACACTGAATCACTATGAAAGCTAGAGGGAGCTTTACATTCTCATACACGTAATACAGTGGTTTTATTTTTATTTTTGTTATCGTTATTAGATTTGACTTCCTTGGTCTTTCGGTATTTTTTTAGGGTATTCAATCGAAGAAGAAGTAACATGTCCTTTCTGTCCGCAATTAAGGCAAGTGGGATTTTTTATATTTCACTGGCGAATCTGAGGTCTAAATTCCTCACGAACCAGCGAACGTTAAGAATTAGCCTGACAATTAAATTTTGAGCCCTTTCTAAATAATTATTATAGATCTTGGCTGCATTTCCCTAAACAGGGGAGGCGTAGGTAAAGATCAGTTTTAAGGTCTATGAGTAGTTAATCCTTTTGTTTCTATTACTTAATTTAGATTTTCTGGAAGTTAAGGGGTAGAGTTTAGCGCGGCTTTTTAAAATTTTTCTTTAATAAAAGTTACATGTTGTTTGAAAGTGTTTATCAAAAATAATTCCTAGGTTTTTAGCTTGATTAGACCAGGAGAATCTGTTTTCTCTGATGTACATGTCTGGTGCTTTTTTTGTATCTAGTGAAAAATAAGGCTTCTGTTTTTTGAGGTGTTGATGGCTATTTTCACTTGGTAAACCAGTAGTCAAGCTGTGTTAGGTATCTTGTGATCATATAGGAGATGAAGGCTGGTTCTTAGTGTTGACAAAGTATTGCTGTGTCGTCAGCATACATGCAAGTTTCAGTGTTGTTAATGGTAGGGATGTCCTATACATAGATGTTGAAGAGCATGGGACAAAGAAGGCATCCCTGTTAGACCCGAGCAGAAAAATTGTTCTAGTATTTGAGAGGGTGTTATTAATTTTGACATAACAAGTTCTATTGGAAAGGTAGGGATTAATTAGGATAATGAATGGAGTTGACATTTTGTATTGAATTAGTTTATAGTTGAGACCTGTATGCCAGATGAGGTCGAATGCTTTTTGCATGTGTATAAATACTGCACTGGTATACATTTTTTTGTGGCCACATTTAATATACTCATCTGTTCTGAGTAACTGGTGGTGGTAGAGAACTGTGGTTGAACTGGAATTAAAATTTGATTTTGATTAAGATTGTCATTTTTAATCGATTAAGGATGATTTTTTTCCCGCCAGTTTACTGAGAACGGGTAGTAGAGAGATTGGCACTTACTTTTTGGCAAGGATTGTTCTCACCAACTTTTAAAATAGGAACAACTGATTCAGTTTTCCAGGCACTTGGAAAGTAATTAATATTTGGAATATCATTAATAACACTTGTAATTATTAAGAAACAAGGTAGATTTTGAGGTAATTATTGAGAAACGAGGCATTTTATTTGTGATGCATCTCTTACTGGAGATTTTTTAATTTTAAACTTTTTATTATGAAAAAAGTATCTCTCCGAGTAGAGAGCCGGTAAAACTTAAATAGGAGATGATCGAACCCCGGTCGTCTGGTTGCCAGGAAAGAGCGTTAAATCCCTCTACCTACTTCTTCTACAAACCGATTAGAAGCGTTTAGAAAGAATTGGTCAACGACGTGTAATTGTGCTATCTAAGTAAATGTTATAAATATAATTTAATTTAAGTTGATTTGCATGAATCAGTAATATTTTCAGATTTATCTTGGTCACTCAGTGCAATATCTTGAGGGCCATTGATGGGCTGAAATTTTGGAGATCTTTTCTTTCAGAAACTTTTGGACCTATTCCATAGGGAATTGCCCTATGTATTCAGGTCAAAAGTGAATCCTCCCAAGAATTTTGTCTGTATTCGTTAGCTATTTGTTTAATTTTGTTGGGTCAGTTGTTTAGAGTATTTTTTTATTTGGATGTCTGGTGAATTGCCAGATTTTTCTGGCTCTGTTTCGTTGTTTGAACAGCTCTCTGTGTTCCCCAGAAAAGGTAATCGTGCCGCAAGGCGTCTCCCCAAAGCATGTACTGAGGGATTGAAATCAGGGGAGAAGTGCTCCTATTACAAATGGCTTACCCGATTCATCCAGAGGTTTAATGAGAACTTCTTACGTGATGTCATCAATTTTAGCATCGATGTCATCCGGTATATTGGCAGTTGGGGTGTAGTAATTTTCGCTGTTTATGATTTTGTTTTTAAAAATGTCCCAATTGGTGTATGTTTGTGGATTGAAGAGTGGGAATTTTATGGAAGCTGGAAAAGTTATTTTAACTGGGTTATGATCGGAGCTATGCTCGAGAATAGAGAGGATATTTTATGAATATAAGACATTTTTCATGAGATCAATATCGAGAATTGAAGAGATGACCCATGCTCCAAACGTGTAGAAGTGGGTGGAGCTCTAATCGTTTATTTTGAATGTAGGTCAGAATATTATTTCCTCTATTCGAGTTATTCGTACATCTCCAATGTGTATGTTTTGCGTTCCCGAATAAAATCGAGGTAGGAGAAAGATTTAGAAGTGTGTCAAGGTCGGTGTGTAGTGTAGTGACTGGAGACGGTGATAGATTAAGGTTAGTCGGTACCCCATATCCCGCTAATGTTAAATTGAGCATTTTTATGCACCTTTTTCTCAGAAACTATTAAATGTACAGACTTAAAATTTTTTCTGTATATTAATTAGACTTTTTTATTTAAAATGTACGGAAGCTTAAACATATTGTTTAGTTTTTTCAAAAACATTCATCGCAACAGTATCACTATGAATTTTTTGAAAACTGTCCTTTTTTTTCACGATAACTGACTTTTACAAAAATATTATGGGAATATTTAAAAAATGTTTTGCGCACTTTATATAGTTAGATATCAGTAATATTTAGTGAAGATTGCAAGTGCTTCCGTTGAATAGGTTCTGAGAAAAAGGTACACGTATTTTTAAAAACACCGTTTTGAGATAATTGCATTTTTATTATAAAATTTCACTTCATCAAAAAAATTATGAATTACAATCTGTATTTGCACTATTTTTTAAATATTAGTTTATTCTCAATAACTTTTAAGACTTTTTACTTATTTCTTTTACTTAGATTTCTCAGAAAATACATGTATAGCATTTTTCATTTTTAATCTATCGAGATATTTTATAGCATTTGCATCATTTTTCTCAAATTATGCATCAATTTTTGAGGAATTTTCTGTTCTGATACATTATTGTGATTATAAATCATCATAAATACCATGTGAAAATGTGTCAATACATGAAAATATGACTTTGGTAATACATTTCGAAAAGTTTCATTTGTGTTTTATAAATTCGCATGTAAACACAATTTCTTAAAGTATCAGAATTAAAAGGATTCTTAAAATATTACATAAATGGTATCCAAAACAACAACAAGAAAATTGATTTTATGTTTTTAAACATGAAATTTGTGTATTTTTTGTATTTAACAAGTTTTGTGCAACGAAAAAGGGTATTGCATTTTGGGATATATTTATGTACCTTTTACTAAGAAACTATTGAAACCAAAGCTTAAAAATTTGTGTGTACATTAAATAAACATTTATCTTTATACAGAAGTGAAATTTTTTTAAAAAATTGATCAGCATGTTTAAAAATGTAATTTTGTAGAGTAGAATAATGAATTTTATAAAAATTTTCCTTTTCTATGTTACGACATCTGCTTTTCAGCTAAATGTCTGAGGAATATCTCAAAAATTTCACTTCAGTATATATAATATATATGCAATATAAAATAAATATTTCCAGTTCATGCATACAATTAATTTATAGAGAAAGAAGACACAAATTAAAAAATATAATCTATATAAGACAGTAATACATAATTATATGGCACTTCGAAAAATTTCCTTAGTGTTTTGTATATTCACATGTAAAAACAATTTCTTTAAATATAAGAATTAAAAAGATTATATAAATATTACATAGATAGTATCCAAAGCAACAAGAAAACTATTTTTGTGTTTTTAAACATGAAATTTATGATTTTTTTTTTTTTTTGTATATAACAAGCTTCATGCAACGCATTTTGAGATATATTTGTGTGTGCATTAAATAAACATTTATTTTTATACAGAAGTGAAATCTTTTTTAAAAAAATTGATCAGCCTGATTAAAAAAATAATTTTTGCAGAGTACAATAAGGAATTTAATAAAAATTTTCCTTTTCTGTATTACGACATATGCTTTTTAGCTAAATGTCTGAGAAATATGTCAAAACTTTCACTTCAGTATACACAAGAATATATATGAAATATAAAATAAAAATTTCCAGTTCATGCATACAGTAAATTTATAGAAAAGAGTAAACACAGTTTAGAAAAGAAAATTTTTAGAAAACAGTTGCTTTTATATAAAATTTTACCTCATCAAAAAAATCCGGCACTGTAGCCGGTTTTTACCTTATTTTTCTTAATATCATTTTCTTCTTTTTTTCTTTTTCTTCTTTTATCTTTTCTAATTTTCTTCGCTTTTCCAGAAAAAGCATACACTGCTTTCATTAACCTTTCTCAATCAAGAATTTTCATGGCACTTACCGAATATTCTCCAGGCTCGACTCCCATTTTCTGCAGCATTTTTAATTTGGATACATTACTATCATTAAAAGAACAAACAGCATCATAAACACCAAGAGAAAGTGTTTCAATCTGTACAAATGTTGTTTTAGGAACACGTGACCATATGACATTATGAAAACTTTCATTCGGGTTTTGTGTTTTTCCATGCAAACATTTTTTTAACAGATCAGGATCGGAAAGATCTCTAAATATAGGACGCATTGCTTCTACAACAGCGACCGGAAGACTATTTTTATGCTTGTAAGACTTACCTGATGCCTCAGCCTTTTTATATCCACACCATGAATCTTCACCATCAGGACAAAAACCATGTTGAGGATATTCATCTGTTGACAGCTTATGCAGAAAAATGGCCCAGATATCTTGCCGCATGTTCTGAACACCAGTGTAATTTCTCCGAATAGCTGGTCCATAGTAAAACTGTAAGTTATCTATTTCATGCTCAGTCAAACGATTTTTTCCACTTAAACACTTACCGTCTGCCAAGATTTGCCCTTTCAATTGAGATTTTAATCGGCGTAATCTTGTTCCCATGCGCTTCATAACATGTCCAATGCACTCCAATTTTTCAATTGAGTATTCATCTCCATAGATGTTTTTCTTTCTAACAGCATCAAATGCTTTGCAATCTCCATCCCCTAAGTAAGTAATATATCAGGCATTATGCAAAGATAATGACCGTTGAAAATTTTAGACGCACCTTGAATTTCCATGGCTCCACTAGATCCAACGTAATTCCTTTTACAGTCCTTTTGATAAGAAGGTAAGTGTTTACATATGCAATATTTTGAAAGAATATCAGCATCTATCACCTTACCTGTATCAATGCTGGTCACAGTAACTACACCATTCAATGATGAGTAACCGCGTTTCTGCCATGTCCCATCTACAACGACTGCAATATAATTACCTTCATTTTCACAAATAGCTTCCTTCGCAGCATTTTGAATGGAGTCCTCGTAAACAAGTTTTGCAGCATTTAAGATTCGCTTACCGTAAGGAGAAGACCTTGTAGGTGGTTGAGGAAGATTCATTATGCCGCAAAACATTCTCCCATCTTCTGCACCTTTTCCAATGGAACGCATAGCATATACAAACCTGGTATTTATTGTAGCAATTTGCGTTCCTTCATGAAAATTTGAAGAAGAGAATTCTACATGATATGGACAAGCACAACATTTCAGGACAAATGTAATAGCCAGTCCAGACTTACCTTTTAAAACTTGCATGTCTAAGCCACTGTTACACATTTTGCAGTGAACTTCATTCTTGAAAACAAATGCCAGAATATTTAAATTCACCAACACTTTTGTCATAGGAAGAAAAACTTCCATTTAAATTGGGAATTTTCTTTTCTTTTGCACATGTCTCCTTTGAGTCATGTGCATGTCCAGCTTGAGGATTGACACTACTGTCGTTAGTATGGTTGAAAGTATTCTTACCTTTATAAAACGTACTTTTACGTTTTTTGAACACTTTTGTTGATCTTGGCATATTAAATTTAATTAAAATTTTGAAGTTTTGAAATTTTTGATTTTCAGAAATTTGAAATATCGAAATATTTAAAACGCTAAGAAGAAAAACGTGTATTCTCTCCAAAATAGGTAAACAACCCTAACAGTTACGCTTGCAGTGAATCTACAGTTAATTGCGTATGAATAAATAAAACAGAGAGTGGCTTTGGAAAAGCTTCCCAGATTTAAAAGGTCAATGTTTACATTTGTATCTGTCAAAGGGGGCGTGGCTCATCAGCTGATTATTTTTTAAAAATCATTTTAACATACTTTTAATTAGTAAATTGGCAAGTATGTTACGTCATTGGAAAGGTCCTGATTTGGGGATTTTAGAAATATCAAAAACTCAAAATCGATTTCCCGAAGGTGTTTACCCTACTGACTCCCCTTAAACTTTTTAAGGTAAATTTCAGTTTAATTTCACGATTTAGATGTTCCCACGTACAGGTCTAAGCAGAAAAGAAAAATTATATTTGTTGCATAAACCGAAGAAGTTCACTGTCTCAGTTTCAACCTTAACTGATTCTGCACCAACCAGACTAAGAGAATATGCAGCACACGACACATTAGCAAATTTATTTTTTTTTCTTTTAGAAGATCTAGCACACCATCATATCGAACGGACATATTGACAGCGTTGGCAAATGTCTGCCCACTACAATTATCCAATAGCAGTCCATTTGTTTCTAAAAATTCTTGTAGATAATTAAATAAGTATAATCCAGCGTGACTACTAATCTTTATTAATGAGACACATCTTTGATAAACTTTTCCCGAAAAACAATATCGTAGTACAACAGAAAATTGGTCATTGTGGGTCAAATATGGTGTTGAATCCATCACAATTGAATAGTACTTTGTGTAAATGTTATTTATTTGAGTTGTAATTGTTTAAATGATTTGCTTGCCCATGATCTCGATTTTTTGCTAATATATCGTTTTTGATAAATACGATATTAAGGATTTTCGTCGTAATTCTCACTGTTCAATATGTTCACGAATGAATGGGTCGAACTCTCTTCTAGTAGTTTCAGGGCACCCATAAATTAACCATATTATGAGGAGAATCAAAAACTTCCTCGGTACCTCTAAATGCTAAACCTGTTATAGCCAAATACTGTACTACCGTTATAGCATGTTTGAGGGCATTGTGGTAATATTATATTGTGTATCTTTTCTTAGTTGCTCCTTTAACTGTTTATCTAACGGGGGAGGGAACGATTAAGAAAATTCATTTGGGGAAGAGATTTTGTGTAATAGTAATATTCCTTTAGGGCGTTCAAGAGTAAATATAATAGCGCCGAATAGATAGTCAGTTCCGAGAAAATAGCCTTCAAAATTCATACTTAGCTTTTATACAATTAAGTTTCTTTCAGCTCCAGCGATGCAGTGGCATAGGCGGTAGTGCACCTGCATTCCGCGCGGTCTGTCAGGGTTTGAGAAGCGCGATCGACTTGTTTTTTTTTGTTCAATTCATTTAATTATTTTTACAATTAAATACATTTATTTAAAAAAGGCTTATTAAATATTTTATGTAAATTATTTTATATTTTAAGAACTAAAACAGCTACTAAATTTATATAAATATTATAGCATTATTTTAATGAAAAATATTTATTATAAAAATATATTATATTAAATGATATTTTATATAAGTATTTTGTATTTTAAAAAATAAAATACTTTCAAATAGTTTTATAATTAGATAAAAATAGTTTTATTTTATGTAAAACTGTTTATGATATTTTATTATTACAATTATTTTTAATTATATAAAATATTTGATAAGAAAAATTATTTAATTGTAAAAATAATTAAATGAATTGAAAAAAAGCAATTCTACCGTGCGACTCTAACCCTGACCGATCCCAAAAAGTGCAAGTACGCTCTCCCCTATAGCACTACATCTCTGATTAGTGGTATAGGTGATTAAAATTTAATTGTATAAAATGAATTGCATACTTTGAATTTCGATTGCTATTTTTTCTAAATCAACTGCCCATTCGTCTCTATTACATTGAGGGATGAACATCCTGAAGCAGTGGACTTCAAATTGTATTCCGCAGAACCCTGGGGTTCCACAAGGCATATTCAGGGGTTCCACGAGTTACAATAAGAAATCCAGAAGAAATAAATAAGTATGCAAAATGGATTCACATTATCAATGAAGTTTATAAGTTACAAGTATCTAAAGCTCATCGCCTCCCCTTCCCTATTCATTGAAAATTTTATTTATATATAATAACTTTACTTTGCAACACTTTTAAACTTTTATTATAAAATAATAAAACGTTTAAACTTTATATATATATATATATATATATATATATATATATTCTACTAGATTGTGAATATTCTATTGTTTACTATCTCGGGTTCCACGAGTTAATTTTATACTCGTTAGTTAGCACAATGTCTTGCAAAACTGAATAGTTTTCTAATGGACAATGCACATTTTTTACATTTGTGGAAAACAACACCTATAATGAAGGAAAACGAACAACCTGTTAAGAGAGTTGATGTTAAAATCTAAATTTAAGCAAGAACAGCTTCTAAATTTTAGGTTTCAAATTCTCTCTCAGCAAAATACACGGAATTTCTCTCACATCTATAAACATTTTTATGCCATTTAGAACATTGTGTTTAAGTGGAAGATATTTTTCAACGTAAGTGGCTACACAAACAAAGTTGTTGTTGTCGTGTCCTTCAAGCAAATTAAACTCAGAATAAGTAATGCGATTGCACTTAATCTCAATAGATGTAGACTTCAACCGTGTGAAAAAAAGGAAGCACATATCTCAGTTACTAAATATAATGCATGGACACTAAATGAGTAAATTATATTAACAAAATTAGATTAGAATTTTTTAAATAATAAATGCAAAAACTTTTTTCATTGCTTTTACATGAAGTGCTTGTGACATGATTAATTTTTTTACTTTGAATTTACTTTTAAATATTACTTTGAGACATACTCTTCGACGTATGTGTTTGAAATTGCGTTCCACGAAAACACTTTCTAATTCAAGCTGTCCACGAAAACACTTTAAGTTCCAGGGGCTACACGAAAGCACCTTCAAGTTCTAGGAGTTCCATGAGTTGAAAAAGTTTGAAAACCACTGTCCTAAAGGAGTAATGCTAATACACAAATGAATTTCCTTCGTCATGCCCTCCCCTTGTAAAACAGATTTATTTTCTTTTCGTGTCAGCCAAACTAACACTGAATTTTTATGTTTAATAGAATTTTCCTGATTTTCTAAACAACTTGTAAAGTATTTCCAATTAGAAAAGTCGGTTGTGTATTGAGAATTTGTTTTAGAAAAAGTTTGCAGGTCAAACAAAAACTACTCTAATATTAGTTGAATAATATAGCCAAAAGATCTTTTCAGCACTTGGCCATTTTAAAGTTTTTTAATAAAATGATTATTCAAAAATGATCTCTCTTGTCCTTTGTATTCTCTTACCGAAACAGAATACATATTGTTTTGATTTTTATTTTGAAAGTAACTCATTTCACGTGTAGGAAACAATCGATAAAATTATTACTTAACGATTTAGGCCACGAACCCATGTCAACGTATTTTTTAAACTCAAACCCAACATTTTGTAAACACCGATGTCCTCTGTCTGAACAATATATTTTTTAGAAAGTTGCTGGTCATCGAGATCTTGCATATTTTCCTCATTAATATTTGCTTGTTGTGTTTCTCCGTTTTCTTTGGCTATGTTCCTTCCCCTTTCACTTCAGTGGCTTAACGTACCACCCTGCATTACGGGCGGCCCAAAGCCTGTTTTGCTATGGTTTTTTAATCCTTTGTAAGATCCGGTTTTAGGCCCAAAACCTGATTGCACCTTTTGCACAAAAATAAAGGGCCACAGAAAAAGCGTCAGTACGTTTGTATAAGTGCTCGATGTTCATCGGCACCGTCCTATGATAAAGCCTCTGACTATTAATTATTAATTTCCACGTATTCGGTGGTAAGACGGAAGAACAAAAGTAAATTGTGCTCTTGCTCTCAAAAATAAAAATAAATTTGGTAATTTCGGATATTTTATTTACTGGTTTATTATTTTATTACTATTTTGATTGTAAACATCTTTTTATGTTTGTTATCTTCAACGGGGAATGGGGCCCCTAGAACCCAGGGGGCCCTGGGCTGCAGCCCATTAAGCCCATACGTAGATCCTGCCCTGCGCGCATCCGCATTCGTTCGCCAAAACTAGGCGGTAAGTTACAATGCTTAATGAGTTTTATTTAATCTGTAACGTCCTCCTAGAGGGAATTATCTAATTTTCCTATATTTTTAAATGTCTGCATGTTCTAATTTCACTTAAAAATTTCCTACGACATGCTATCACCTTATTCTAAGAAATTATGCAACAAATTTGAATTAAAAAAACAATTTACCCGCGAAAAAATTAACAACAAATTTTTATCCTAAGAAAAATTACGTCTTACATTGTTTGAATTTATTATTATACCTACAACAAGGATTAATTTTGCCTAAACTTCACCGCATTTTGGTATTTTCTCAGAAACCATGGTTGAAAGATTATATTGAGTTTAATAATGAACGTAAAGGAAAGCAACACACCAACGGAAAAATTATTTTTTAAGAAACTAAACAATGCTTTTTTGGGGAAGACAATGCAAAATGAAAAAATTAATGTAAGGGTCAAAGATGTTTTTGTCCTCTCTAGTCCTTGTTTGGACTACTTGGAATCCATTAACGAAAATTTATCGTTATTTAAGCTTCCGAATTTGGTTTTAGATAAACCTATATACAGTCGCTCCAATCCAAACTCGGACATCAAAGAAAATCTACTAATTAAGTAAAAAAAATTTAAATAAAAATAATTAGCAAAATAATTAAATGCATTTTCAATAATATATTTATTGCACTATTAAAAACAGATAACAAAGCATATAAATTATTACATTGTAACCAGAAATTATGGTAAAAAACAAAACAGAACAAAAATTAACACACAATCCAAACTCGGATGGCTAAGAAGATTTTTAAAACTAGTTAATATTTCAAATGAATTAATATTTTGTATGTAATCCTTTGCTTTTTATAACCATTTTAAGGCGTTTAGGCATAGTTGCAACAATTTTTCACAAAAATTAGGCTGGATATTGCCCCATTCTTGCAACAATACTCTTTTCAACTCAGTTTTACTTGAAATAGCGTGTTCCCGGACTTTTTTGATAAGATGATCCCACAAATTCTCGATGGGATTTATGTCTGGGCATTGGGGTGGTGGTTCCATGACGTGAGGACAATTATATAGGAGCCAGGGACGCCCTCTATAAGCTTTATGCTTGGGATCATTATCCTGATAAAATCTCCACTTATTGCCAAGCGAAAGTTTTTGCACACATAGTGGCAAATTTGTTTTTAAAATGTCAAGGTATACATTCTCTGATCCATTCTCCCTGCAATGAAATGCAAAGTTCCTGGGCCAGAAGCTGAAAATGATCCCCAGACCATTACTGATCCGCCACCATGCTTCACAGTTGGTTTCAAGTTTTGTCTACGCAATTCCTCAATTGATTTTCTCCAAAAATATGGCTTGCCATCTGATCCAAATATATTGAATTTTCTCTCGTCAGTGAATAATACTTGTTTCCAGTAAGAAAAATCCTTGTTTTCATGCTCCTTTACGCGAATTCACGTCTTACTTTTTGATTTCGCATACTTATGAAAGGCTTTTATCTGGCTTTTCTTCCAATGAGATTTTTCTTATGGAGCACATTTCTAATTGTTGATGGACTAGCTTTTTTTCCCTAATTCATTTTCAGCAATAATAGCTAGCTTTGGAGCGCTAAGGAAGGGATTTACTTTCACTTTTCTCACTAAATATCGCTCATCTGCTTCGGTGAAAATTTTGTTATGGGCTTTTTTAGGCTTATTTTCCAACTGATTGTTGGTTTTGTAGCGTTTTATGATGTCATGAACCGTGGAATGACTTCTTTTGACAACCTCCCCTATATTTCTCACCCAGATTTTCGATCTTCAGTGTGCTTAATAATCAATTTCCTTAAAGCTATGCTCGTTCGGCCCCTTTGCCTTGACATTTTCAATAAATTAAGTTTTTTTCTGCAATAAATGAAAAAACATCAAATCGAGAATACAACTACAATGTTTTTCATGAAGTTGTCTACAATTTTCACTCAGGGTTGCAATTATTTGGCGCTTTATTGTCAGATGTCCGAGTTTGGCTTGCACTCTCTTTCTTCCGCAATTTTTTTTATCTCTAAAAAAAAAATTGTCATTATAATTTATGAATTAGCGTTATTTGGTTTGTTTTTAATAGAGCAATAAATTCACTATTAGAAAAACATCTTTACTTTTTTTTTAATTCCTTTTAGTCAAAGTATTTTTGCAAAGCAAGATTTTTTCTTTAGTGTCCGAGTTTGGCTTGGAGCGACTGTATATCGGATTTTGCGTATTGGTACTGTCTAAATTAGGAATGTACAATTTATATTATAACAATTTTAAAAGTTATTATAAACAACCTTGTGATTTATTGTACATGGACACCGATTCACTGTATCTGCATATACACATGCAAGATGCATATGTAAATATCAAAAATCACTTTAGTCAAGTATTGGATTTAAGCAATTCTTCTACTAATAACTTCTTATATGATGAAAAAAATCTTGGAAAATTGGGTGCATTAAAAAATGAGATATGTATACCCATTCGAGAAATTGTAGGTGTTAAACCTCAACTGTATTCAGTTTTAAATGCGAGAACAGAAGCAAAAAAACAGCGAAAAAGGCACACTTCCATCTTCACGTATATATCAACTACAAAAATGCTTTAACCGAAGAGTCGACACTTAAACATCTCCAATTTTCAAATCTTTCTCGCAAACATAAACTGTTGTTCAAAATAAAACCACTATTTCAGCCTATTATGATAAAAAAATATTATTTGTAAAGTCGGTGTTCATACACTTTCCTATGGCCACAAGGATATTAATTTTTTTTTTTTTTTATTGTCTCTATTCCTTCATATCTCTGATTCACTCATTGTTTGTAATTTTAATGTTGCTGTTGCAGTACTACTTACGTCTGCTTTTACTACATATGAAGAACTGTTTAATTTATATTTATATTTGGTCCCCTAAAATCATTAAATAAAACGTATAATTCCTCTTTTTGTTGCTCCCCCAGCTTCGTATTAGAGAGATCTATCACTAAGGGTTCTGCTATTGGTACCTTTTTAATTTGCAATTCCGGAATAATTAACGATTTGTTTTCAAAATCGAACCCAGTTTTTGAATTAATCATAAAATAAATGCCCGAGTTGCATGGGTACTGCATCTCCGCAATCAGGTGGAAATTCCCCATTTTCAAAAAATCTGGGATCCGTATCTAAAATTTTACCATTCCTAAGTTTGGGCGTGCACCTTGTGCAGTTACGATCTCGGCTTTAGAATACTTGATTGGGTGATATGAAAAATAATTTTTGTACGTTTACTCCGAAATAAAGGACCTCTCAGCTCTCCTGTAACCGAAAGAACTTTTAAAAATGAATCGTGTAAAAGGATAGGTACATTCGGAAGGTCAAGTGGGGATAATTGTAAAGCATTTGTTTTAATTCTATTCGGAGGGTTTGATTCAACTTGGACTGATTACCTCTTCCGACACGATCACTTAAGTCAGACCAGATAGTCTTGTCACTACGATGCTGTTGAAGCCTTAAAAGATAATTATGGTATTAACATGAATATTATTAAAATATTTAGTGACAATGAAAGTAAAAAAATTTATTTTCGAAAAAACGCAGTAAATTTTTTAAATAAATTAGCAAAATTCGAAACTGCCATTGCTATTATATTTTAGGAAGAAATTTTTGAAAGATTTAATTCAGTTAACAAAAAATTACAAACTCCTGGTTTGGACATCTGTGAAGTAAATAAGTTAATTATGTCAATAAAAATGTTTATAAGCAATGCACATGAATCAGATCAAAAACTAAAGTAGTATCAAGAGAGACGCAGCCAAAAAATTAAGTCCTAGTGTAGAAACAGAATATAGTGAAGTGAATATAAGAGACGGGTTATTTCAAAATTTGCAGATAAATCGACAAAAAAAGCTCTGTATGGGGCAGAAAAATTTAAAAGGGACATGCTTATTGTTTCGTTAGATAAGCTAATACTTGATTTAAATAGAAAAGTACATGCAGAATAAAGTATTTAAATTTTTGATGGATTTGCAAGATCAAATTCCTATTCAGAAGACGTAGACCAACATTTAGTAAATGAAGGTGTTCAACTCAAAACTTATCTAAAACAAAATGAGCTGTCCTATACTTGTAGTGATATGTTAAATTTAAATTTGAAAAGAAGCTTGTTGACGTTTTTCCAAATATGAATACCGTTTTAAAGATTTTTATAAAGCTCCCTATTACTAGTGAAGCAGAGCATGCATTCTCTAAAATGTCCTATTTTGAAATATAGGACAACAACAACAAATACTAGACTTACTTATTTATCACTTCTTTCTATAATACTAATCTCACTAAAGACTTAAAATGTGATGAGCAAATAAAAGAATTTGCAGCACAAAAGTGTAGAAAAGTTTTTTTTTTTTTTGTAAATTATGTTATTGTTTATAACGAATTTAATTTGTTTGAAATAAAAAAAAACCCTTAAGCGAGAGTTTCGTATATTTAAAAATCCCCCCCCCCCCAAAAATTTTTTTTAGGAAAATGGCAGAATTTTTAATTATTTAGGGGGCCCCCAGGTATCATTAGCCCAGGCCCCCCAATGGTCACGGTCCGGCCCTGGATGCGCGAAAACGCCACTTCGTTGTCGAGTGTTAGTGGACCTCTCCCAAAAAATTTACGGATCTAAGGATATAATTTGGGGTGCATGGGTTTCTGGGAACCCTCAGACCCGTATCTGGCTAGAAAAAGTCTGTATAGGTCTTTGTTAAGTTGCATTTTCATGCGGGATTGTATGGAGCTTGGCAATTGGACGAGTGGCGCCAGGCCGGTAGGCGGGGCTTCAAGGCGATGATCTTTGGCGGCTCGGTTTTGGAATCTGGTGGAAGAGAGAGTGTCTTCCAATTTGGATATAGTAGTGATGAAGATATTGGCTCAAAAAAGGCTGCCCATGGGGGTGTGCAGGGCCGGACCGTGACCTTTGGGGGCCCTGGGCTAACGATATCTGGGGGCCCCCTAAATAATTAAAAATTTTGCCTTTTTATCAAAAAAAATATTGTGCAGAAAATTTAAACTATACGAATTTCCCCAAACAATTTAAATACGTTATAAGCAATAACATAATTTACAAAAAAAACTTTTTCTACACTTTTATGCTGAATATTCTTTTATTTTCTCATCACATTTTAAGTCTTTGGTGAGATCAATAATAATAGAAAGAAGTGATTAATAATTAAGCTTAGTATTTGTCATTGTTGTCTTATATTTGTTTTCTATGTAGGGCATTTTAGAGAACGCAGAAGAGAAGTTTTTACCTTTAGGTCGAAATAGAAAAGCAAACATATATTTGTTGCACTAAACCAAAGGAGTTCACGATTTCAGTTGCAACCTTAACTGATTCTGCACAACTAGATAAAGAGAATGTGCAGCACACGGCACATAATTAGCGAATTTATTTATTTCTTTCTTTTAGAAGAGCTTGCACATCATTACATGAACCGGGCATGTTGACAGCGTTGTCATATAACTGTCCCCAACAATTATCCAATAGCAGTCCATTTGTTTCTAAAAATTTTTGTAGATAATTAAATATAAATCTGTGTGACTAGTAATCTTAATTAATGCGACACATCTTTCATACACTTTTCCCCGAAAACATTATCGTAGTATAATAGCAAGTTAATCATTGTGGGACAAATCTGCTCTGTTGAATCCATCACTACTGTATAGTAATTTGTGTCACTGTTATTTATTTGATAGTTATATAATTGTTTAATGATTTGCTTGCCCATGTGTTCTCAACTATTTGCCCATATATTGTTTTTGAAAAGGGTCGTTCGATTTGGGTCGTAATTTTCACAGTTCAATATATTCACGAATGAATGAGTCGAACTCTGCTATCAGTTTCAAGGTACCCATAAAATTACCATTATGAGGAGAACCAAAAACTTCCTCGGTACCTCTAAATTAACGATACTCAACCTGTGGCCCATGGGCCGCATGTAACCCACCAGACCATTATGAGTGGCCCGGTCTAGGTCCGTTGAAATAACAAATTCAATTATTTAGGAGTAATGTATTAAAAATTTAGCGAGTTCTATCTATCAAGCAATCAAATCTATCAATTTTGCTATCGATGTCGTGCTGTTACAAATTGTGAAATATTTTTTTTCTTTTTGTAATTGTAATGGTTAGTGATAACAAATAACAATGAAGTAGTGATCATTTTATAGGTGTAACTAATTTTTAATCAACCCTCATGTCTAAAAAATATTTGCTGTTTCAAGACGATTGGGATCTTGAGTATTTCGTAGGGAAAAAAACATGGTTGAACAACTTGTTTGATTTGTGTGAAAATGTTATAGATAAAAAATATAATTTCACTGTACTACTAAACACAAATCTTTCAATGGCTCTGATTCTTAAAGATCCATTTAAAGTCGAGATAAATTGGTTTTCTTAAAAACTTTGAAAGAGCAATAAATATTTTACAGGTGGTAATGTCACAAAAACGCAGAGGTAACAAAAACATCCCATAAAATTTAATACATTAGATATATTGACAAACATATGAACTTGTTAATGATAAACTTAAGAATTATTACAGAAATTAATAGAGTGTTTCTTAAATGCTTCCGATGTACTCTTTGATGAATTTAGTTATTTGTTCAGATATTTTTTTTATAAAATCAAAAAATATGTGAATAAATTTGAAACAAAAATGTGCTATAAGAACAGACAGATTTTACAGATAATACTGATTTCAGTCTGTAGTTCAATAAAAACTCTTTGCTACCATCCTGCTTTCGATACATTAATATCTGAAATAAAAATATATAAGGCTTTGTCAAAAGAAAAAAAAATCAAATTATCCAAGTTCTTGGCAGCTTTATTTTTATGATAGTAGAATGCAGACAAGGAGCTTAGGATCATTGATTAACGAAAATTGAAACATTTCCCCATAACTGGGTAAAAAGTGAATGAAACCAATATTTTGTAAGTTTTGTTTGATTGAATTTGGTATAGTTTTAAAATAAGATCCAAAATTATATGAAATTTTATATCTTGACCAATTTTTCACATTTAAAATGTCTATGATCTTATAGCCTCCCCTTCTCTATTAATCCTCATGTTGTGGCCCGCGTAAAATACATGTCAGATATTTGTGACCCGGCGTAAAAAAAAGGCTGAGTACCCCTTTCACTGGTGTCCAAAAGTTAAGCATAAATCGTAAAATGCGAAAAACATGGAGTAAATATTCATAAAATTATTCCAAATTTCCTGCGGATATTATTTGGGTGAAGAAGAAACATTGGGTTTATGCAAAACTTTTCAGTCGACTACGTCCTGCGTAAGACACCGGTGCATGTCGGAACGTGGAGAAACTGATTCACGCAGCATAGGCAGTTCAGACAAGTTTCGTACAACTGCTGTGCGAGCGAACGTTGTTAACCATCAAACAATGTGAATGATGGCACAAAGACACCAATTGGACATGTTTACGAAAGAAAGAATCGTTGGAATGCTGGAATCCTCACGATCACAAACCGAAGTGTCTCGAATTCTGAATGTGGACCATTCTGTGATCTCAAGACTGTGGCAGAAGTTTCAAAGAACGGGAGATGTTACCCGACAACCAGTATCAGGTCGACCAAGAGTCATAGCCCTTTGCCAAGATCGATATCTGGTAATAAGTGCGCGACGTCAGAGAGGCAGTACTGCCAGAGCACTGGGTTCGGCGATCACAGTCGCCACAGGAATACGAATTTCGAGACAGTTTACAGGAGACTCAATCATGCTGGCCTGTATGCCAAAAGATCAGCAGTTTGCATTCCCCTCACGTCTGCGCATAAACGCGCTCGTTTGAACTGGAGTTTGAAACATCAACATTGGAGTGTGGGAGAGTTGGCCAATGTGATGTTCAGTGACGAGTCCCGGTTTAGTCAGAGTAGTGATTCTCGGCGGGTAACGATATGGAGAGAACGTGGAACACGTTTTGAACCCATAAACATAATGGAAAGACATTTTCCATCAAGGGGAGTAATGGTATGGGCAGGCATCACGATGGATGGCCGCACAGACCTCCATTTCTTTGACACGGGGTCTGTGAATGCTCAAAGATACAGAGACGAAGTTCTTGAGCCTTAGGTTCGCTTGTTTCGAGGTGCTGTCGGTGCTTACTTCATATTCATGGATGATAATGCGACATGTCACCGAGCGGTGCTGATTGATGACTTCCTTGAAACGGAAAGCATCCAGCGCATGTCATGGCGTGCGAACTCCCCTGATTTAAATCCTATCGAGCATGTATGGGATATGCTCGGGAGACAAATTGCAGCCCTTTCGCACCCACCAAGCTCCGTTACAGAACTGAAGAGAGCTCTCCAAGAAGCTTGGAACCGTTTGAGCCCACAACTCATTCATCATCTCATAGCAAATATAGTAAATCGCTGTGCAGCGTGCCTGGCTGTCAGAGGTGACCACACGCTTTATTAAACTGCAGCATCAGTATTTTATTAAATGTTTTCTTTCATTTTTTCTTTAAAGTGTGAATCATTGCTATGCTCAGTTTTCTTTTAAACTGCTACTTTGGATAATAAAATTTATTATTATCAATATTTTGATTTGCTTCCTTATTTTATAACCATTTTACATTCGCATATCACGTTTCCCACCATTATGATTTACAGTTCCTTCTTTATTCACATAATTGTCAATTATGCTTAACTTTTGGACGCCAGTATAAATGCTAAATATCTTGTAGCCAAATACTTTACTACCGCAATAAAACGTTTGAGGACATTGTGGTAATATTCTGTATATTTTCTTAGTTGCTCCTGTAATTGTTTATCTAAAAAAGACTTATTTTCTTTTCGTGTCAACCAAACTAATATTAAATTTATATGTTCAAAGAATTTTCCTGATTTTCTAAACAACTTGTTACGTGTTTCCAATCAGAAAAGCCGGTTGTGTATTAAGAATTTGTTTCAGAAAAAAGTTTGCAAGACAAACAAAAAACGCTACCAATACTAGCTGAATAACAAAGCCAAGACCTTTCCAGTATTTGGCCATTTTTAAGTTTTTAAGTGAAATGATTATTAGAAAATGATCTATTTTGTTCTTTGTATTCTCTTAACGAAACAGAATATATATTATTTGGATCTTTATTTTGAAAATAACTCATTTCATGTGAAGGGATATAATCAATAAAATTATTACTTAGTGATTTAGGCCACACACGAACCTACATTATCAATCCTAATCTTCCTACTCGGTGTCTTCATACTTAAATAATTTTAAAATGTGTATTTGTATACTAACTTTTTACTTGAAACTAATAAACAGGTACCCAAGTATCTTTTAATTTCAGGTATTATGCATAGGACACAGCACCAAATCAGTAAAATATTGTAACTTAGAATTATTATTACACAAAAATAAATGGCTACAAAATAGTGCCACTACGTTTGTATAAATGTTCTATGCTCATCGGCACCACTCTATAATAGAGACTCTGTCATAGAGCGGCACCGTGTGCAAAAGAGTGTAGTTTATAGACTGTATTAATAATAGTGTAACAGACTGTATTAATTATAATTGTTAATAGACTGTAATTAATAGAGTGTACTTACTAGACACTATTAATTACACAGAGCTACAAAATTAAAGTTTTGAAGAAGTACAAAAGAGGCTTTCAGTGGTTTTTATATTATTTAGTGTGCTGATTTCGAAAATGACCTGCATTTTTTCCCATCACATTAAGATTTTTTGTACAATTCATATTTTTGCTAAAACCCTATTTGAAAAGGAATTCTCTCAAACAATTTAGCCTGGCAATTTGGCAACAGTGGTTTTTATGCAGTTAAATCTTATGTAAATATTGGTTCTTGATGAGGCAAATTAATTTCCCTGCAATTAGATGTGAGTGAGTGAATATTAACGTTGCACTGTTCAGCTACACGAGAGGTTTTGGTGATGGGCCTCGTAATTTTGAACCATGGTCAAGTGACGAAGGCGATACCTGAACTGGCACCCCCTCTCCTAACTATCACACCACACATAATGGAGAACGTTTGAGCTCTCGACAAATTTAACATGCATCGTTTCCCTACACGGAGGGTCTTCAGCGGCACTAGTCTCGAACTCATGACTTGCCTGCCATGAGTGCGGTACCTTGGCTACTAGCAATTAGATGAAAACCATTGTTTCTAGAACTCCCAGACTGTCTCTGGTCATGAGAAAAACAAGAAATTCCCTTGAGGGTTAAGCATTTTGCATCTAATTGTGGTGTAGTTTCTAAAAGAAAATTACCAGCATACAATTAAAATTTGTTTTTATTAAGGTATTTACATAAAATATATAGACGATTTTCGAAATTAATAATTATTAATTTCCGTGTATTCGGTGGTAGGGCGAAAGAACAAAAGTAAATTTCTCTTGCTTTCTAAAATAAATTTGATATGGTATTTCAAGTATTTTATTTTTGATTTGTGTCTATTTTTTACTGATTTATTATTGTATTACTATTTTGATTGTAAGCACCTTTTCTGTTTATCTTCAACGGGGAACGGGGGCCCCCTAGAACCCGGGGGCCCTGGGCTGCAGCCCATTTAGCCCATACGTAGATCCGGCCTTGGGGGTGTGAGTGTGTGTAATGATGTGTGGTGACGCAATGTCCAGTAGGGGAAAAAATTTAAAACAAGTATGAAAAAAGCAACCGGCGGATTTCTGCGAGGTGGACACCCTCCTTCGCATTGACCCCACACGGCCATGCTGCAGTTATAGTCTAGAGCAGGGGTGGCCAACCCGCGGCACACGTGCCACATTGTGGCACGCGAAGACTTATTGAAAAATTACAGAAATTTTATAAAATGATTACTGAATTAATTGAGTTACAATAGAAAATTATCAGGAAGAGAATATGTAAGAAACAGAAATTTTCAGCGTGAGATATATTAAAAAAAGGCGCTAAACAAGATTTTTTCTTTTCTTCAGTATAGCGCCAAATATGAGATCATGATCAAAAACTTACAATTCCACAGCATTGTAACGTTCCGAGAAAAGCGTTGAGTAATGTGAGACTAAAAACAAATAAATTCTCTCTCTGTCTCTCTCTCTCTCAGACGGTCGAATCTGCCCAAAAGGTCACCCTCTGTCGGGGGTGGTTAATTTTTAACATCTGGGATTTCTATTCGAAATTCAGCTGCCCTTGCAGTTCTGAAGTTTAGTGTTTATAGCTGTCAGTGTGACGTCAGATAGAAAGGTTTTTCCAAAGGTGTTGGTTATTTACGATTACTGTAAAGTCAATAAGAAATTAGGCAATATATTAGGAGAGCAGTTGTTGATACGGTAGAAGTAATCCTATCTGCAAAAAGTAGCCGCTTTATAAAGCAGAAAGAGTGAGAACTTGCATCCATGACTAATCAAAATACTGGATTATGAGCCTAGAAAGTTTGTAGCGTAACATCGACAAATTTTTTCTAGCTGTCAGACTCAGTTGATTTTAAACTCTGTTTAGCAAGACATTATGCTTTTTTCCTTTACTAAAACTGTTTTTAGATTTTTGCGTTGAGCGTAGTTAATTAAAAAAATTTTTATTTTCAATATATTTTTGAGTAAATCTTAGACATCGAAAAGAATTTATGAAGAGGATATTGCAGCACGTGATTTTAAAATTGTCGGGGAAGAACAATACCTGTTAACACATCAAAATGCTTCCAAGCCTATTTGTTTGAAATGTGGAATTTGTATAGCAGTTCCAAAAAAAGTTAACTTAGACCGTCGTTTCAAACAACTGCATAAATTTATCAATAAAAAAAAAGAAATTTTTAGCCGGCCAACAATCTTTGTTCCAGAAGAGAAATGACGAAATGGAAACCATGGTGAAGGCTTCTTATGAACATTCTTTGTTGTTAGCCCGTAAGAAAAAACCATATTCTGATGGAGAAGAGATAATAAAAAGTAGCCTTGTAATTTTTGCCCAAAATGTCGGTGATCTAAATATCAAAAATATGGTTGATAAAATAGCTTTGTGTCTAAAAATACCGCCATACGTCGTATAGATGGCATGAGCCAGGATGTTGGAAAACAAATTGTCTCTGGACATCAAAACTGCAAATATTTGTCATTAACTTTGGATGAAAGTTGTGATATCAGATATAATGCGCAGTTAAGCATCTTTATGCGTTACACGAACAATAATTTTGATACTGTGGAAGAACTTTTTGATTTGCGCCAACTAGCAGGTGAAGACATTTTTAAGGAACTTAAAAATGTAATTGAAGTTAACGAAGTAGAATGGACAAAATTAGACAGTGTTTGCACAAGATGGAGCACCTTGCATGGTTGGCAAAATAAAAGATTTTGTTGCATAGCTAGAAAATTATTTGTAAAGAAAAGTTTTCAAATGTCATTGTATTATTCATCAAGAAGCTCTTCGGGCCAAGGACTTAAACTTGTCTTTCGTTGTTGACCCCGTGGAGCGATGTATCAACAAAATGCGAGCTCGTGCTCTGAATCGACGAAGATTTCGTATGCTTTTCCCTGAAGAAACGGAAGAAAATGGTGAGTTTCTCCTTCATTGTAGCGTGCGCTGGTTTTCCAAAAGCAGTTAGTTCATTTGCGAGATTTTGGAGTTTGAGGGAATGAGTTTTAGAACATCTGGAAGAAAACGATGAACGAAGAGAACGACGAACGAAACGAATGCTCGCTCCTGAGGAGGAAAAATTGGCTGTGGGGTTTAGCTTTTCTTACCAATATATTGGAACATTTAAAGAATTCAAATTTAAGATTAGAGGGGGGAAAATTGTGTTTTTCCTACGCTAGTTGGTCATATAACTTCTTTTGTGAACAAACTTGCTGTTTTGTCAGGATTTTGGAGAGGAAAAATTAACTCATTTCCCATTCATGCAGGATTTACCTGCCAAAGTTAGTAATGTTCCAAACTATGATAGATTTAAAAATTTAATATCCATTTTGCAGGATTCTTTTAGTGCCAGGTTTGAGGGGTTTAAAGATGATAAAAAAATACTGAACTTTTCACTAATCCTTTTTCGATTTCTCTTCAAGACATTAACCATTACCCACCTCAGGTACAAATTTAAATTATAGACCTACAGCACCATATTACTCTAAAAAGCAAATATAAGGAAATTATTTTAACCGCAAATAATCCGAATTACATTGAATTTTGGAAATTTGCGGCACCAAGCAATTTTCAAATTTATATGATTTATCGATCAGATATTGTTGTAGGTTTCGATCAACATATGTTTAGAAATGTTTTCTGTTATGAACGTAATTAAATCAAAATATATCTCAAAATTAACTGATATCCATCTCAAATACCTAATTTTGTTAGCATCTTCAGGAACTAATCCAAATATAGATGATTTAGTAAAAAAACTACAAATTCAAAAACCACATTAAGCTGACTGCTTAGTAATCATTTAAAATTAAATGTTTCAAGTTGCTTATTTTTATTTTGTACCTAAGCTAACTGACTGAACCTGTAACAGTATATCAACAATAAAATATATAAGCTTATATGTAAAATATATGTTTTATTTGTTATACTTTTTTTTTTTTTTTTACATTTCACTACATAGAACTTACATTTAAAAATATGTTTTCCGTGTAAATAACCCATAATAAGCAACATTTTCCGCTTTTGTATATTTTTTCGTTTGGTGGAGAATTTGGAAATGGCACGCGTAACTTTTTTTTATCAGATTGTGGCACGCTTCCCAAAAAGGTTGGCCACCCCTGGTCTAAAGTGTAGTGGGTGCCTGAGCACTCCGCCACAAGAGCAGTTAACATTGAATGCAATAAATAAATAAAAGTGGATGAAAATAGTTAAGAGAATTGAATTTAGCAAATTAAAAGTGAAATTTAAGTTATAGAGGATTGTACGAGTTCAGGAGAATTCTCCTGGGTCGCTTCCTCTTAGTATATATATACTGGCTGTATAATTTTCAAGGTTTTGCATATTAATATTATCAGAGCTATTGAGTTTCCCAAAAAATAAATCACGTCAGCGTTTTAAAAGTACGCTAGATAGCGTTGATGTGGAAAGCTGTTTTGACTAACATTGCCGTCCTCTGCAAAAGGATATGATCTAACCTTTTACAAAAAAAGTTCCATGGGATATCCTACAAAATCACCCTCCTCTGACAGAGCTGGTCTCTCAGCTCTTACAGGGTGTTAACCCGTTACTGCCCAGTGATCTATTTATGGATCACCTCCCACTCAGAACTCCCAGCCAAAACGATATCTTTTAATTACTTCGTATTGTCATTGGCTGATTTCCTTACACATGTGGCCATACCTCTAAATGAGATTTGAAGCATTCTTTCCCACAGTAGTCCAGCAGCTAGCGTCTGATGTTCGCCATTTCGAAGCTTCAAAGTGCAGCTTTCAATTTTGTATCCAACAGAAAAAGAATTAAAAGTAAGTTATACTTTTTCCATGAGTTTTACATTTTCAATATCTCTTTAATTATTCCAGCTTATTTATATTAGAAAAATAGCTGTTTTTATTAATAAAATGTAAGTTTAAACATGCTGATCTATAAATAGATCGCTGGGCGTTAGTGGTAACTAATATCATTCTTTTTCCCATTTCATTTCTTCCAGAATGTATCGGCGTAAAGTGTTTCACACCGCCGAAAAAGCGTTAGAATATATGTTTTCTAAGGAAATAGAGTCTGATATAATTGCTTTACCGCCTGATGTGGATGAGTGAACTGACGAAAATTATTTTGATGATGATGAAATGACTACTCCATCGGTAAAAGATCTGTCAGGTAATGTAGAAATTTGTGTACCCATGGAAGAAATATAAAATGTATAAAAGACATCCGAAGATATATCGCCGTTTCGTACCTCAAACGAGGAACAAATTCTAAGAAAGGCATTGGAATATCTCAGATGATGTCATCAAGATCAAACGTAATAGACTCTGTGCATTTAGATAGAAAAGACCATGTTATAGGAAAAAGACAAAACCAAAGAAGATGCCAGTTTTAAAAATGTAAGGGTAGACCTCTTACATTTTGTACAAAATGTAATGTAACCCTTTACCGAAATGTTTTCCATTATATCATACATAACTTTTACAAATCGGTTGTATCAGTTGGTAACTAAGTAAGTTGAGATCAGTAAAATAATATTTTCTGTTTTAAATCTCATTAGTTATTTTTAAAGCCGGCTGGATGGCGTGGTTGGTTTGTTGCTGGCCTTCTGCACTCAAGGTTGCGGGTTCGACCCCGGCCCATGTCGGTGGATTTTCGTGATGCACAAAATCGACAGCGGCCATGTCGTATGATTATACGGCATGTAAAAGACCTAGAGTGTCTGTTTGGCTTTGGTGCTCACGGCAAAATTAAAATCCTGGTACAAGTTCGCATCGTCAGAGCCCAGGTGCCTCCCTCTGTGGAAGAAACAGGGCGTCAAAATTACCTGCGTCAATTGGTATCCGCCTACACGGCGCCGCACTAACCAGCTCTTAGGGATGTACTAGATCTGCAATGGTAAAAATAACAATCCGCAGCCCATTGGATAAAAAAAAAAGTTATTTTTAAATTCACAAAAATTACATTTCTCCCCTAAATTTGTAATTTTTTAAATATAAAACTACAGGAAAGTTACTTGGTCTTTTACTACCATAAGCGCCCAGCGATCTATTTATAGATCACCTATTATCTCAGCTGCTAATTACGGAAAATGGATACAACTTCATAATTACGCTATTTATGATATATAAAATGTAAATTAAAAATATTTTTCAAAAATTTCGATTTTAAAATAATTTGGGCGTTAAAGGGTTAAAAGGTCTCAGGACTCTTAAAAGTTATTCGTGAACTCGAAAAAACATCCTTTTTTAAAACAATGTAACTTAGCAATATAACAAAACAATAACTTGAAATTTTTACCACATGAGTATCCCATATACATGCATTCTTTCTCATAATTTCAGAAAATTTGAATAAAAGAATTAAAAAGTTATAAAGAAATAAAAATTTGGCAATTTTTCAAAAATATGACAATTAGTATTTTACACCGCGCAGGATTCTAAAGCACAAAATTGATTAAAATTTACAAAATTAATTTTATTTGGTATAAATATGTTCCATTTTGAACTTATACTAACTTTTAAAACATTTAGAGTAAAAAAACATTTTTAAAATGCAATAAGGAAGAAAATTTTAAAATTTTATGAAAAAATTCAATTAAATCTCAAATAAAAAAAATTCTATTAAAACTTGTTTGAAATTTTTTTCTATAAGTTTGTGACGGATTTATACGGTCTTTTGATTAACCACCTCTATTTTTCCTAAAATAATTTATCTATTTCAACCAATCTTCACCGAGAGCCAGGCGTGATTTATGCAAATAAGATATATTATTTAAGTTCGGGTTTCTACATTCATAAAAGTGGTGTCTAGGTATAGCAAAGATAGTGCTACCCAAGTGAAGAGAGAGGAGTGAAGTTAAGTGAAGTAAAGATAGGTAGGTCAGCATGCAGTTGTTGACATTCATAGATAGCGGTTACGTGTGGAGCTACGCGGGGAGAATTTGATTGAAGATTATAAAAATCCGTGTTACTGAGTGTGGATCCTTCACCATTCTCCTAACCAGTCAGCAAGGCAGAAATCATCACGACGGAACAGCCGATGTAAAAGATAAGGTCAGCGATTTAATATAAGATATTGCGAATATTCGTACGTGGCGTAGCTGTAATTGTGCGTGTTTAAGCTTTCATAGATTCAGTTGCTATTCTCTTATTCCGCTAGTAGTAATTCCCCTTTTCGTACTCCACTTTATTTTGTTTCTCTTAAATTAAAATTGTGTGTTTCTACCCTTTTCTGTTAATTAGAATCAATAAATCTATTGATTTGCAATTATGTCCTTCGATCATTTAAGTCCGCCTACACATCCAGTAATAGTCACAGGGGTGGCATTGAGCCACGACACTGGCGCCCAACGCAACAACCGGATTTAAGATCGAGTGCTAGTTTTAGGGTTCTGTCGGAATTATGTTTTTCAAACCGAGATAATGTATCGGAGTTCCTTGATAATACTGATGATAATATAGTTTATTATGAGATACCAGCGAATTTGGCGTGCGCGTATTTAAAGGGTCATTTATTTGGGAGAGCGTTAGACTGGTTTGAGGTGGTAGGCTTTGCGTGTGTAAGCGAAGAAGCGACTGCCTTCGCATCGCTCAAAAAGAAGTTGACAGATAGTTTTCCAATTGTGAGGAATAAGTCGGAGTTAGAGGCTCAGTTTTTTTCATCCAAGCAGCAGAAAGGACAGGCCCGTCGGATTTTGTGTATAAATTGTTAAAGATTCATCAGACTTTAGGTTTGAATTATGATGATGAAAAATTTTGTTGATCACATTGTAATGAGACTCGAACCCCAGATTATGGACTATTTAGAGGTTCGAAACCCCACGACGAAGGTACAGTTGTTAAGAGTTTGTCGAGATTGGTATGAGGAACGTCATAGCTGCACAGAAACCCCGGGTTCGAGTAATAATTTTACTAGACTAGGTTGGGATATGAGTAGGAATCCTGCGGAAAGACGGAATAATGGAAATCGGAGAGATGCAGGGGTCGGAAATTGACAAAATGATCAGTGAGGAGTAAGCTGAGGGGCAAACAATTTTTCTCGTCGTGATTTCCGAAATCAGCGATTCGAGGGAGGAAACCGCAACAATCAACCAAATCATAGACCAGACCGATATCAAAACCGTAGAATGGTCGTTAAATCAGGGTCCTATTGATGACTCAACAAGGCGGAATTGGAGACGTGGTGATTTGACCAGCAAACGGCAAGAAAATGTCAATTTAATATTTCTAAAAGATCGTGTTGCAGGAGGTAAGGGGTCACTAGTTGAGTCAAATCCTCCTAATCCTCTTAATTCATTACGGTTATCACCAGTTGATCTTCCGTATGTGCCGATTCTATTACATGACACATTTTTAAAAGCTCTCTGGGATACGGGTGTGGAGAAGTCATTTATTTCAGAGGAGACTTATCGATCCTATTTTTCTTTGCGTCCTATTAAGAAATCGTTAGCGGAAGTAGTTACTGCACAAGGGTCACAGTACACAAATTTGGGAACCGTTGAATTACGGATTAAGATAAGGGAATTTTCTAAGTTGTGGAATCTTCATGTGATTGCTGAGATGCAATATCCATGCATCTTGGGCATTGATTTTATGTCGCAGGCAAAATTAGGTTTAGATTTTTTTACTAAATCGTTAATTATTCCGAACTCGCAGATTGAGAAAATGACTATTTCGGATGAACCGATTCAGACAGATTTATCGAAGACGAAGTTGGGTACAAAGCAAAAACAGAAGTTGCATGCTTTGTTTGATGAATTTCGGGACTTGTTTCGTCTAAGCCAGGTCTGACGATGTGTTTTACCATGAAATTGATACTGGTGATCACCCTCCTGTTTCTTCGAGACCTTATGACAGGGTCAAACAGGGTATCATTGATTATCATGTTAAGAAAATGCTGGACGAGGTAGAACTATAATTCCAACAACATCGCCTTACGCATCTCCTGTAGTTTTATGTCGGAAGAATAATGGGTTGCCGTTGGACGACCCTGAAGGTTATAGGTTCGCAATAGATTATAGGAAATTCAATGCTATAACGAGGTGTCCACGATATCCGCTACCGCTAATTGATGATCTGATAACAAATATTCCACACACCGAAATTGTGTCATCACTTGATTTACGTAGTGGGTACTTTCAAATGGTGGTAGACCACAAAGATATTAACAAGACGGCATTTGTTACAAAAAATGGTACTTTTGCATTTACTCGCATACCATTTGGCTTTTAGTGGGCGGCTCCAAATTTTCAGAGGGCGATTGAAATCATCCTTAAACCAGTTCTCGGGCGTTTTACATGCTGCTATACGGATGATGTTATCATTTCATCTCCATCTTTTGAGCGCTATGTAGAGCATTTACGGGAAGTGTTCAGATTGTTGCAAGAGGCTGATTTAACGTTAAATCGAGAGAAATGTCATTTCGCGAGGGAACAATTACGGAATTTGAGTCTAGTGATTAGTAAAGAGGGAGTTAGAACAGACGAGGAGAAAGTAAAAGCAATTCTTGCAATGAAACCCCCGAAAAATGCGAAACAAGTAGCAAAATTTTTCGGAATGACGGGGTGGTATCAAAAGTTTATCAAGCACTACGCAGACCTGTGTGAACCTTTATATGGTTTGAAAAGGAAAAATTCTAAGTTTAATTGGTCGGAATTGGCGCAGGAAGCCTTTGATCGTATTAAAAAAGCAGTGACAGAATCTCCCGTGTTACAGTTACCAGATTTTACCAAAGCGTTTGAATATACGGAGGCTAGTTCAGTAGGTGTAGGGGCAGCGTTGACGCAGAATAATAAGCCTATTGCGTTTCATTAAGAACATTAAATAGGGCCGAGCGAAACTACAGTGTTACGGAACGTGAATGTTTGGCTGTCATATGGGCGTTAAATAAATATCGCACTTATTTCGGATCTTTGCCGGTGAAGGTGATAACAGACCATGCAGCACTCACTAAATTAACGAATGGGAAGAATTTAACGAGTAGAATGATTAGATGGAAGCTTAAGTTGACAGATTTTAATGTGGAATGGGAGCATCACCCGGGTACGCAGAACGTGGTGGCAGACATATTGTCTAGAAATCCAGTAGATAGCAATGATGAAGCAAAGGTGTCTTGTGCGGTGATTAGGTCGTTGGTATTATCGTCTAGAGAACAGTTGAGGGAAGAACATTGAATGATCTGGAGTTTGGTCATATTTTCATTACTTAGAAAACCCTGACGATAGTTCAATTAATGCGTCAATCTGCGGAAATTGGTCCCGCGATTTTAAATTGGTCAACGGTTTGTTATACTATGCAAAATATACAACCATGCTCGGTGAATTAAGGATATTTATACCCAAAACATTACGTAAAGATTGTATGTGCAAGAGTTCCATGACTCGCCGATGGCGGGTCACCTCGGAAAAAAAGACCTATCTGAGATTAAAAGACGCATGTTTTTTCCCATTTATGAGGAAATTTATTTATAAATATGTATCCACTTGCGACCTCTGCCAGAAGGTTAATTATAAGAACGGTTTACCAGCTGGTCGATTAATTCCGATAGTAACGAATTTTCCGAATGAAATAGTATCCTTAGATTTATTAGGCCCGTACCCTGCCAATAGTCAGGAACGTTATAAATTTATTTTAGTAATAACAGATAATTTTTCTAAATGGGTCGAAATATTTCCCTGAAAAAAAGATTCCGCTAAGGCAAATGCCAATGCATTTTTGAAAATTATATTTCGCGTTATGGAGCTCCTGTAAAGTTAATCAGTGATAATGGTCCCCAAATGATATCCGAAGTTTTTGAGCAGGTGTGTCGCAGGTTCAACATAAAACATGTTAAAACGGTGGTATATCGGCCACACGCTAATCAAACGGAGAGAGTTAATCATATTTTTCTACAAATGATTTCGAGTTTTGTAGAAGATAATCATACACATTGGGACGAATTTCTAAAGGAGTTTAGTTATGCTTTGAGGACAGCAGTACATGAAACAACGAGTAAAACACCAGCGGAGTTATTTTTAGGTAGAAAATTAATCACCCTATTTCAGAAATTAGTAATGGTAACTGATGGATCAGACGTAGTTTGTGCAAATATGGAAAGGTTGTTTGAGGAGGCTAGGAGAAATACTAGGAAGCAACATGAAAAATGGGCAAAATACTATAATAAGAGGAGACGTGACTTTATGTGAAGGTTGATGATCTAGTGTTGGTTCAAACTCACCCGTTGAGTTCAGCGAGTAAAAAAATTGTAGGTAAATTTATGCCAAAGTTTGAGGGTCCCTATAAGGTTTTGAGTGCGAAAAATAATAATTTAGTAATATTGAAGTTTGGTAAAAAAATAACGGTTATTGTGGATCAGGTGAGAATTTACCATCAAAGAGAATCAGAAGACAGTGTCGGCGAATCTGAAATTGCGGGAAGTAGTCAGCATAGAGCAGTGACATCAGAAAGGTCGGATGATAGGCGGCCTAGAGTAGTGCAGTCAGAAAGCGATGAGATTAGTCGTAGAGGATCAGGATCAGGAAATTTGGAAGGTAGTGGAGATGTAGCCAGAGACAGACGCGATGGAGAGGAGGTGAGAAGGGGGAAGCGTGTGCGGACGGAATCAATTGTTTCTTCCAGGGCTGACGCGTATAATTTCAGGAAGAGGAAGCCACTGTTTCCGGAGAGGGAGAAAAGGCCCGAATCCTGGGTCGAGATGCAACAAAGGAAGAAGAGACCAGAGGCACCAGCATCCAGAAGAAAAAGAAAGGTGACCTTGTCCATGCCATCTCGTCCATCAGTAAAGCGATGCAGAAAGAGAGAATATGAGAGGCAGTCGGAGGGAACAGCAATTCCAGGACCATCTGAAAGAGAGGAGAATAAAAAGTCAAGATGCAACAGGTCCCGTCCAGTCCAGCAGGAACGTCATTGCCCCTATAACCTCCAGAGCCGACGTTGAGTGAACAGCAACGAAAATCGGAATCCCGCAGTAGGAAAGAACGCCCCGGCAGTAGCATATCAACTACAACAGACTCAATGGCGGAGAAGGAGACCCAGAACGTTGGAGCGGAGAGAGGACAATGTCATCCAGTACAGAGGCCGTGGTTGGAGATAAAGCCTATGTAGATTGGTTCTAAAGATTAACCAGGTTGTATAATTCTAATTTGTTTATTTTCCTTCTGAAAGACAGTTCAGAGTATTTTCCATGTGGGCTAATCTAAATTTTTGTTTGATAAAATTTAAAGTGTACAAAAGTTGTCACTGCGTTGTGTGTGTTTTCACATTGTTTGAAAAATGAACTTTTGTATTTAATATTTTTTCAAATTGTGGAAAAACATTTGTTGGATTGAATTTGTTTTGCTACTTATTAAAGACGTGGCTTTATATGTGAGATAACTTGTATTGTTTGTTGTAATAAATTGTATGTTGAAAAATTTATATATTTTTGTGTGTAATTATTAAAATGTTTAAGTAGTATCTGGTTTCGGGACGCGTCGTAATTAGGATAACTAACAATAACATTAATAGCGTAGTGCGATTGATTGGGAATTTTTGAAAATGAAACCAGATAAAGGTTATTTTGATTTGAAACTATACATATAATTGATATAATGTCTAACATATTTGTGTCAATATGGAAGTTGTATAATGTTCTGTGCATTTAATGTCATATTTTGGAAAGAAATTCATAGTTTCCTTTCAGGGCAGCAGTCCCTGAATCTATTGATGAGATGTTCCGAAGAGATTGTCGTGTGAAAATGTAAAAGTTTAAATTTTATTAGTACTTAAGTAAAGTGCATGATCAGGGTTTTTTCCTTATGGCTAGGTTTTCCCCTGATCTTCACCCGAATGGGATGCACTGTAGGGATGTTATGTGAAAGATGAATAAAATGGAGTGGAGTGCCCTTTTGAGTTGTCATTTCTGTCTGTTAGTTTAATTAAAAATTGTTATGTTGGAGAGTTCAAACTTTTTTGCAGGTTTAGAGTTGTTCTGGCTTTAGGCTTTTAACGTGAATCCGATCAGGTCGTTTAGACCCTCAAGAAATCACGCTTTTTTCTCGGAGGGGGTTGTGACGGGTCTTTACGGTCTTTTGATTAACCTCCTCTATTTTTCCTAAAATAATTTATTTATTTCAACCAATCTTCACCGAGAGCCGGCGTGATTTATGCAAATAAGATATATTATATAAGTTCGGGTTTCGCGAGTTAAAAAGGTTAAGTAAAGTGAAAAGAGAGAAGAGTGAAGTTAAGTGAAGTAAAGATAAGTAGGTCAGCACGCAGTTGTTGACATTCGTAGATAGCGGTTACGTGTGGAGCTACGCGGGGAGAATTTGATTGAAGCTTGTAAAAATCCGTGTTACAGAGTGTGGATCCTTCACCATTCTCCTAACCAGTCAGCAAGGCAGAAATCATCACGACGGAACAGCCGATGTAAAAGATAAGGTCAGTGATTTAATATAAGATATTGCGAATATTCGTACGTGGCGTAGCTGTAATTGTACGTGTTTAAGCTTGCATAGATTCAGTTGCTATTCTGTTATTCCGCTAGTAGTGATTCCCCGTTTCGTACTCCACTCTTATTTGTTTTTCTTAATTGAATTGTTTGTGTCTAAACTTAGGTGTTGAATAGAATCAATAAATCTATTTGATTTGCAATTATGTCTTTCGATCATTTAAGTCCGCCTACACATCCAGTAATACTCACAGGGGTGGCATTGAGCCACGTCACTGGTGCCCAACGCAACAACCGGATTTAAGATCGAGTGCTAGTTTTAGTGTTCTGCCGGAATTATGTTTTTCAGGCCGAGATAATGTATCGGAGTTCCTTGATAATATTGATGATAATATAGCTTATTATGAGATACCAGCGAATTTGGCGTGCGTGTATTTTAAGGGTCATTTATTTGGGAGAGCGTTAGACTGGTTTGAGGTGGTAGGCTTTGCGTGTGTAAGCGAAGAAGCGACTGCCTTCGCGTCACTCAAAAATAAGTTGACAGATATTTTTCCAATATTGAGGAATAAGTTGGAGTTAGAGGCTCAGTTTTTTACATCATTTTTTCGGATTTTGTGTATAAATTGTTAAAGATACATAAGACTTAGTTCAAATTCTTCTTTGCGTTTTTGCTCATCTAACCTCTATTTTTTGATGCGTATTCTTTCTTCGAGTTCCTCTCTGTGTAATTTTTCTTTCCGTTCGTCTATGTGTGTATCCTTTCTTCCCTGGCTTTGCGATCTTTTACTATCGTTGTATATAGATTTTTGGTTAGGTCTTCGTCATACTCTTCACTACCAGTAATTAGGTCTTTGAGAGTGGAGATGGTCATAAATTTACCGAATTTTAAATTTAGTTCTGTAGCTAAGACGAATAAATCTTCCCGTCGACCTTTGCCAACATAGGCCATTTTAAAATTTAAAATTAATTAGTAACTAAAGGAATTATCGAAATTGTCACGCGCTTCGACAATAACAATGATATCACTATAGTATAGCAAATCTCGTTTTCAATTAATAAAATTCTTAAGATAAAATGTTATTGCACCAAAATACATTAAATATACAATGAAATATTCAAAACTTATTCACTTAGAAATATTTTAGACCAATAACGTTTTAAAACAACAGTGCGAGCTAAGATACGTTATACATAATTTGAAACACTTCAGTTATTAATTTCAACCAAAAAAAACTTCTATAAAAACGTTTTATATCAATAGTTTCATTGCGTCGTAAAAAATACAAAAAGAGTTTGAAAAGAAAAAATAATTAAACAATGTAAATCTTGTTTCAAAAAACTGTGATTAAATTTATTATAATATGAAAAGTAATTAAATTATTGAAAGTTCTTTATTTAAGAAAACCAAACAATTATATATATATAGAAGCTAATCATTTTAAGAGAAAGCTCATTTATATTTTTTATTACACCAATAAAAATAAAATCATTTAGGATTGTTGGTACCTTGTACACTTCCGCTATTGTCGTTTGTCACGCCCCCTACAACTTATCTCTTCTACGGCTTCACTCATACCGAACGGACGTACCATCCCAGTCGTCCAGTCGTACGAAAGTGTCTCTTTTCATATTAAGTGCCTCTTTGTCTACTGTTACTTTAATTCTGAAATTCATTATTATATTGTTATTACTATTTACCTATGTTAATTTTAATAAATCTTTGTTTGTTCTGGATTAAAGTTTTCTTTCTCTCATTTGAGTTCCATCGACGTTATTTTTTATTGCCGGCATCCCGCCGCATTTAGGCCTACCGCCCCCTATTTTCTTTGGTCCGTCTTAAACGGAGCGACAGCATTCAAAATGTCGCTTACTTCTCTTAATAGACAACGAGGCACTTATAAAAGTAAAATTGTTAGGTGTTCAATTTTCCTAAATACTTTCCAACTATCAAATGATGAAAATGCGGATCTTATTAATCTGAATAATAGATTAAGTACCGTCAAGGAAATAATAAGGGAAATCAATGAACTGAAACAATTGTAATGTGATTTACCCGAACAAGTGGATCTCAAAGATGCTTTGGAAATCACAATTGATCTCGAAGAAGAAGCTCAACAACTGGAGGTAAGCCTTCAGATAATTTTATCTCAATTTAAAAAGGAAAATGCTAAAGATGATAATCAAATAACTAAAAACAATATAAAATTACCGGATTTACCTTTGCCTACATTCAGTGGGAAATTCCAAGAGTTTGAGTTGTTCAAAAACCAATTTATGAATGTAATTGGGAACAATTCATCGTTAAATGATACTCAAAAATTATGTTACTTAAAAAGTGCGCTGAAGAATGATGCCTCGCTTATCCAAAGTGATCAAGATTCATTTGAATCACTTATGGATGCTTTAAGAAATCGTTATGAAAATAAAAGAGCACTTGTGGATATCCACATATCCGAAATACTTTTGGTGCCTAAAATCCAAAGTGAGAATCCTGCCCAATTACGATTTCTAATTGATACAGTGCGAAGTCATCTGCGCTCCTTAAAAAACCTAAAAATGGATTCCAATGTTCTTTCCGATGCTATTTTATTGCATATGTTGAACTCTAAAATCGATAAGGAATCGCAAAGACTATTTCAACTAAATTTAAAAACAACAGAAGTGCCTAGTTTGCAAGATTTCTTCTCATTTTTGGAAACTAGATGCATCCAATTAGAATCTGTTCGTAAAGCAGATTCCGGAACAAAAAGTAACCCAATAAGTTATAAAAATGCTTACTTTGCAAATGGGAAAATTTCCACCAGGTCAAAAACTTTTCTTTCACAGCATGAAAAAAATAAAATGTGTTTAATTCCTGAATGTATATAATTCCTCTCATCCTTTGTATAAATGTATCAAATTTAAAAATCTTTCTATTCAACAAAGAAAAGAATTTGTAAAAAATAATCGCATTTGTGAACGATGCCTATCATCTAATCATTTAAATAACTGTTCAAGTTCATATAGCTGTGTTTATTGTAGAGATAATAATGTGAATGCAATGCATAATATTTTATTGTGTGAAACGAAATTACCCCACTCTAAAAAGAAAGCGGTTACCAGTGTGGAGAGCGAAGTGACCTTTGAACCTTCCTCCAGAGAAGTGACCTTTGAACCCTCCACCCCGGCGATAACCTTAGCCGCAAAGAAAAAGGGCGTTGAATGGGGGTCTGAAAAGGGATTGCTTCCAACTACACTTATCTTCGTTTACGGTCCACTTGGGAAACTGAAAGTCAGATGTGTTTTCGATTCTGCTAGCGAGAACAGTTTTCTTACTCTTCGGGTAGTTGAGTACGTGGGATTGAATAAAATAAAAACAAATTCGACAGTACAAGGTTTGAATAATTCCTTAGCAAAAATAAATTACATGGCAAAAGCGTCGGTTTCTAATTTAGATGAAACATTTAATTTAGACGTCAATGTGTTTCTCACACAAGAAGTAATAAAAGTACATCCAACAAAAAAAAAATATTTCAGATTTGGTCATTCCCCAAGGATGTATTCTTGCAGATGAAGATTTTAATCAGCCATCTGAAATTTCTTGCTTGATTGGGAGTGAACACTTCTTCGACGCATTTGGACCTCAACAAATTCGAGTTTCAAATAATAATTTTAGATTAGTTGAATCTAAATTTGGATTTGTTGTCACGGGATCGTACATTGACGAACCGTGTTATTTTAAACATTGTTTTCTTTCTAAAGGTTGGAACACTTTAGATAAAACTTTACGCTCTTTCTGGGAAACAGAAAATATTTCTGAAGAGCAACCTATTATTAGTGATGAACTTTCTTATTGTGAAGATCACTTTAGAAAACCTTGTGGCAGATATTCTGTTTCTCTACCATTCAAGGAAAATATCCAGGAAAATGTTAATTTAGGGGATTCCAGATCCATTGCTTCTAAAAGCCTTGATCAATTATGGAAACGCCTAGACCGCGATCCTAAATTAAAGGATCTTTACACGCAATTCATTAACGAATATCTCAGTTTAGATCACATGGAAGAGATCACAAACATGGATGATTTAACATCAGAAGAAGGATTCTTTCTTCCTCATCACGGTGTGCTAAGAGTTGGAAATCACACTCGTCCCTTGAGAGTAGTTTTTAATGGCTCGCAAAAAACTAATCTTGATATTTCTCTTAACGATGTGTTGTGTAAAGGCGGCGTTATTCAAGATGATCTCTTTTCTATAATGCTCCGAGCCAGAAAGCATGCCTATTTTTTCAGCTGTGACATTAGTCATATGTTTAGGCAAATAGAGATTCATCCCCGTCAGAGACATTTTCAAAAAATTCTTTGGAAAAAAGGTCTGAATGAACCTGTCCAAATTTTTAAATTAAGAACTGTAACTTATGGATCTACGCCTGCATGTTACCTTTCCACACGAGTGTTAAAGCAACTTTCACTTGATGAAAGGGAAAACTTTCCCAGAGCAGCTGACATCGTTCTACAAGACGTTTATTTGGATGACATCTTAAGTGGGTGCTCCAGTTTGAATGAACTGGAATCACTAAAGACTGAACTCACTCAGCTCTTTAAAAGCGCTGGAATGTCTCTTCACAAATGGTGTTTTTCACATTCCACAAATGATTTTCCCGATTTACACTTCGATCAATCCTCTGAGGAAAATATGACGAAAACCTTGGGTGTATTATGGAATAGTTCTTCTGACACCTTTTGCTTTAAAGTTTCTCCCTCGACCAGTAATATCTTTACAAAGAGAGATGTGCTCTCCCAGATCGCACGTATATTTGACCCACTTGGTCTCCTAGGACCTGTGATCAGCAAGGCCATATTTTTTATGCAGCAATTATGGCTTTTAAAATTAGAGTGGCAGGAAAAACTACCAGTTCCTGCTGCCTCAGAGTGGGCTTCTTTTGTGCAATCTTTACCTGTTTTGGAAGAACTCAGAATTCCAAGATTTGTACTTTCAGAAAATCTACAAAGCATAATTCTTTATGAATTTAGTGATGCTTCAGAGAAGGGATTTGGTGCTGTTACTTATGTGTCTATGATTAACAACAGCGGAGACCGACATAGTCACCTTCTCTGCAGCAAATCAAGAGTAGCACCTCTGAAGACTTTAACCATTCCCAGGTTAGAGCTATCAGCGTGTCTTCTACTTTCCAAGCTAGTGAGAAAGGTTATAATTGCCTTAAAAATAAACCTCTCTCAAGTAATTCTGTTCTCAGATTCTACAATAGCGTTAAGCTGGATTAAGACACCACTTCACCTGCTTAAAACCTTTGTAGCCAACAGAGTTGCAAAGATACAAGAGTTGACTGAGAACTTTTCCTGGCAACATATTTCTTCTGAAAATAATCCTGCAGACCTCGTGTCCAGAGGTTTAAATGTTTCAGATTTACTTAACTCCTCTTTGTGTGGTGGAAGGGTCCTGATCCTTCTATTCTTACAAACGATAAAGTGTTTGAGAAAATTAATGACTGTGAAGTAAAAAAGGAATTTAAAAGCCCTCCATCCAAAAACTTATTTCTCTCCAGTGAATTTGATTTCTGTAACAATATACTTTCCATAACCAATAATTATTGTAAACTAATTCGTGTAATTAGTTTTATTTTCAGATTCCTGCTGAATGCCAGATCTTTAATGGATGAACGGGTTTCGGGTCCTTTGTCTCTTAAAGAGATCAATCAAACCGAACTTTGGCTCATAAAATCAGTTCAAAAAGCAGAATTTAGTAATGAAATAAAAAATCTCTTGAGAAGTGAGCCAATTCACCGTAGCAGTAAGTTAGCTTCATTAAACTGCTTTATTGATGAAAATAATATTATTAGAGCAGGTGGAAGACTACAAAATTCACCTTTATCAAAAAATCAAAAATACCCTATTGCATTATCTAGTAAACATGTTGTAACTTTAATGATCATAAAATATTTCCATGTAAAATACCTTCATGTTGGTTCAAATAATTTGCTATATCATGTCCGTCAAAAATATTGGCCACTTAATGGCAGAAATCTGACACGACGAGTTGTACATAATTGTGTCATTTGTTTTAAAAACAAACCCATTTTATCCAATCAAATAATGGGTGATTTGCCCCCCCCCCAAAGAAAGGGTTACTCCCTCATATACATTTAATAATTGTGGAGTTGATTTCTGTGGACCCCACACACACACACACACACATTTATGGTTAAATTTAAAAATCAGCGTAAAGGAGTTCTTAATAAAGTATATGTTTCAATATTTGTATGCTTATCAACTAAAGCAATTCATTTGGATTTTGTCTCCGACCTTACTTCTAACGCTCTCATTGCTTGTTTAAAAGGATTTTTCGGAAGAAGAGGTAAGAGTTCTAAGATGTTTTCTGATAATGGGAAGACATTTGTAGGGGCAAATGCTGAATTAAAAAAATTGCATGATCTAGTTAAAGCTCCTGATGAAGCATTAATCAGTTATTTTAATGACGAACATATAGACTGGCATTTCATTCCTCCAAGGTCTCCAAATTTTGGTGGTTTATGAGAATCGGATGTTAAGTCCTTTAAAACTCACTTAAAACGTGTAGCAGGAAATTCGAACTTGACTCTAGAAGAGTTTATTACTTTACTTGCCGAAATTGAAGTTGTTTTAAATTCGAGACCCCTAACACCACTTTCATCCCATTTTGATGATTTTAAAACTTTGTCACCTGGTCACTTTTTAATTGGTCGACCTATTACGGCTATTGTAGAGCCCCAATTAATTCATGTTAAAGAAAATAGATTAACCAGATGGCAAAGAATTAATTGGCTATCCCAGCAGATCTGGAAAGTTTGGAAAAGAAATTATTTAAATAATTTACAAGAAAGGAGCAAATGGAGATTCAATAAAAATAATGTTGAAATAGGTACTCTCGTCTTGATTAAGAATGAATCACTTCCTGGTACCAAATGGCTTACTGGTAGAATTTTAGAAGTTTTTTATGGTAATGACAACAAAATAAGGGTAGTTAATCTTAAACTCCCAGATGGAAAAATAATTAAAAGGAATGTCAGAGATAACTGCATCTTGCTTATTGAATGAAAATGTGTATTTATAATTATAATTTTGTCATTTATATATTGCTACCATTATTGTTTGCATTTATATTTACACTGGTGTGCAAAAATTAAGGACGAGACGGGTTTTTCAATATAACTTTGTACAAAAGCATTCCAAATCAACAATTTTAATACCGTAAGATCCCCAATACGTAAGGACATGAGTAATGTAAGCAACACTTACTAAAAGAGAAATCAGAGGGATAAAAAGAAGCTTTATTGAAAAAGTAGCATGGAGCGCAATGTGACTGAAGGCCGAAACATCCCTGTGATGGGTGTCCAGCAAGAAATATCCAGTCTTTAGTAGGGGATATGATCTCCCCGGACTGCTAGGCAGGTTTCACAGCGTCTGCCCATGCTGAGAATGAGGGTGTCAATGAGTTGTTGAGGCATTGCTGCCCATTCGTCTTGCAGCGACAATTGAAGCTCCAGAATCGTTACTGGTGGTAAGGTACGAGCTGCCAAGCGTCTGCCTAGAAAATCCCATACATGCTCGATGGGATTGAGATCCGGAGATCGTGCCGGCCAATCCATACGTTCAATATCCTCACTCTCTAAGAGCTGTTCGGCAGCTACTGTGCGATGACATGGTGCATTGTCGTCCATGAAAAGGAACTGCGGACCCATAGCGCCTCTAAAAAGACGCACATATGGAAGAAGAATCTCGTTACAATAACGGGTCCCGTTGACTGAACCTGCGTCGAAGATGTGAAGGTCTGTACGACTACCAAGCATGATGCCTCCCCAAACGAGAACACCGCCACCTCCATACCTGTCCCTTTCAATGATGTTCGAGGGATGATTGCGGCTTCCCCACTCTCTCCAGATGAGTATGCGATGAGAATCGCTACTCAGACTGAATCTGCTCTCATCTGTAAAGAGTACTCGTCCCCATTCATTGTCTCTCCAATTCCGGTATTCCCGGCACCACAGAGAACGCGTTCTCCGATGGGCAGGCGTTAGAGGTACACACCGTACAGGGCGTCGTGCAAACATACCACCACCGTGCAGTCTTCTGGCCACGGTAAAACGCGATATCGGTCGTCCAGTCGCCTGTGTCGTGTGTCTAGCGATTTCTCCCGCTGTCTGCCGCCTGTTTCTTCTGGCCTGTAAGGCAATATACCGGTCATCTGCGGGTGTGTTTTCTCGTGGACGACCACTACTGAACCCCCGGATAGCTGTTCCTGTAGTTTGAAATTCTCTCCAAAGTCGTGAAACGATGCTGTGAGCAATTCCGAACTCTGCAGCCACACTTGTCACACTGCGACCTTCCTCCAACTTCCCAATGATTCGACCTCGGGTAAAAGCATCCAGATGTCGTCTAACAGATTGATTATTTGCCATTTCTCGCTGAGGCAGCAACTCGGTGTGATTTTAACTGCTATACGGTGTGCAATCTCTTTGCCAGAAATACTAATCTTACACCGACAACAGGCTTTACTACTCAGACACTCCCCCATTACGTCTACTTGCATATCTGCGCATGTGCTACCGTACAGCACCTCACTTAATCTCCTGATTGGTCTTTCTGTCCGCTCTGCTTCTTCGTTCAGCTGATATGCTAATTTTTCGACTTCGTCCTTAATTTTTGCACACCAGTGTAATTTTCTTAACTGATAAATGTGCTTTATTCATTCTTTAATATTATAAATGTATTATACATGTATATTTTAAAATTAATTATTCATTCATGTTGTGTAATAGCTCATTTATGTAAATTTGAGTGAACTTGCCTGCATATAAATTTTTTGTAAACATATTTCTTATGCAAAAATTTTCTTGTATACATGTAAATGTTGAAATAAGTATTTCAACGGGGGCCGAGATGTTGGTACATTGTACACTTCCGCTATTGTCGCTTGTCGCGCCCCCTACAACTTATCTCTTCTACGGCTTCACTCATATCGAGCGGACGTACCATCCCAGTCGTACGAAAGTGTCTCTTTTCATATTAAAAGCCTCTTTGTCTACTGTTACTTTAATTCTGAAATTCATTATTACATTGTTATTACTATTTACCTATGTTAATTTTAATAAATCTTTGTTTGTTTTGGATTAAAGTTTTCTTTCTCTCATTTTAGTTCTATCGACGTTATTTTTTATTGCCGGCATCCCGCCGCATTTAGGCCTACCTCCCCCTATTTTCAAGGATCTCATCAACAAATTCTAAGAATAAACACACGTTTCAATAGAAAGCATAATAATTCCATCAAAAACTGGACCCAAAATATTCATATGATAAAATACACTTTTAAAAATTAGATCATGTAGAATCTTTCATCAACAAATTCTAAAAATAAACACATGCTTGAATGAAAAGCAAAAACGATTCAGTCAAAAGATCTGCTACACTATTAAATTTCGAAGGTAAGCAAACGCATCTATCTATGTATGTATGTGCGTCTATCTTCTCACGACCCGCACCACGCAGAAAACCGCGGAAGGTACCAAAAGATCGGGAATTTTCCGGGGAAGCCGTATTGCCCATTTATATTCCGATATTGTAATTAGTTGAAAAGATATTAATTAAAAACCTTAAAACGCCTAATTGTTTTAACTCCTACCGGTTGTTTACTTGGCGGAACTTCCGTTCCGTTTTGGCCGAGCGGTGATCCGACGTTTTCGACCATCTTAAAATTGTCATCCAATTTTCGGTGTGGAAATCAGACAAAAAATAATTACAGAATTGGAAAGATCCTTTATTTCGCCACGATACGATATAATTTTTTTTTGTAAAATAACGATATTTTCTATTTTTTTTCGAATTTTTTAAAATAGTGTTAAAATTGATGCGTTTTTATGAAAATTATTTCTAAATCGTTGGGTATGAATTACTTTTCGTGTTATTAAATCGATATTCTACACAAATTAACTTCAAGCCTTTCTCTTTTAGATCCATTCAATTAAAAAATAAAATTCCCAAAACTTTTGTTTTAAAGAATTTTTAAAAAGTAGTCCCAATTTTTACTTCACATTGAATTACTTCGTCCTTTATGAAGGTAATCTCACAAAATCTTTTTTCCGTGTGTACAGCAGTATTATCCGTAACATATACGAAGATTGAAAAAATTGCTTCAAAATTACGGATTTTAAAAAACATTTTGTGATTTTCGTAAACTTATGTTTTTCTGAGAAATAAATTAAATAAAATTTTTTCTACATTTTTTATTTCAAAGTACGTTATTTTTTTAAATAGTTGGTGATGTTTGAGAGCATTAACTAAAAAGTTATGCCCTTAAAATGAAGGTAATGATTTTTAAAATAATTTAAAATACGCGATTTTACATTTAGCCAAATATTGGCGTCCAAAATTAGCTTTGCGCCAAAGAGTTTTGACCTGTTTCGCCTTCGACCGCATCTAACTCCAGGGTTACACTAAAAAAATTCTGCCTTAAAAATCAGTAACTTTGGCGAGTAAAAAAAAATGCGAGCGTAAAAGTTACTTTTTCGTCAATTTTTCTTTATATAATTTTCAAAATTAAATAACTATATATGTCAGATTAAGATGATAAAATGCATTCAATGCATTTCTGAGATTCATTTAAAATATTTATCAGTATCGAAATTTTTGTTCTCTTTCATAAAACTTATAGTTTACTTTAAAATAATGCCTAATGTATATTTCTTTTTTTGACATATAAAAAGAAATGCGAGTGAAACAGTTATTTTTCCTTTAATTTTCGTCAATTTTCTGTATATAATTTTCAAAATTAAATAATTATATATTTCAGATTAAGATGAAAAAATGCATTCAATGCTTTTCTGAGATTCATTTAAAATATTTATCAGTATCGAAATTTTTGTTCTCTTTTATAAAACTTATAGTTTATTTTAAAATAATGCCTAATGTATATTTCTTTTTTTTTTTTTTTGACATATAATTTCATAATAAAATCGAAGAATTTGCCCATTTCGAAACTTTTTTTTTGCATAAATTCCTTAGGGAAAAAAAGCTATGTTCATATTATATATTCTTTATTATTAATTGCTTTTTATTAAAATATCAAAAATCAATAAATTTTTTGCAATACATTTAAATGTAATCGTGAATCGAAATTTTTCAATCGTTATGTGAATATCCTGTGGATCCCCTCAATTAAAAGTTAATTTCAATTTGAACCTCTCCCAAGATTTTTTTTGCGCATGAGCGGTAGAGGAAGGTCAGTCTTAAAAGTTTCAGTTTTGAAATGAGGCAGACATTTGACCGTGGCTCCTCTGGCTTAACGCCATTTTGTCTGAAATTTTAGGATTTCTCTGGTCAAAGAAAAAAAAGATAAGTACTCTCTTTTAAAGTTTTAATTAGTATTTTTAATTTGTTTGATTGTTTCTGTTTTAAATTAGTTCTAAAATTATAAATCATTAATAGTTGTATGAAATTTTGTGAGGTGTTGAACCCATATTTTCCATGTATCGTTTACAGTGTAATTATACTTCAAGCATTCATTAAAGTTACGAAAGTTATTTTAACTTCAAAATACTTTTTCCTTCGTTTTATGAAACATAATGTAATTTTGTAATACTTTTTTTCATTTATGTATCACATATAAAAATATTTCTTGCATGTGAAAAATATTTTACATGTATAAAATAATGAAAAAAATATAATTAACAAGTTTTTGAATTAAATACCTGCATATTATCTTTGAAAAACATAATAAAACTAATAATCTTTACTTTTTTTCTTTTAAAAAAAAAAGGTAGTTTGAAATTTAAAAAGATAAAATAAATAGACACTTTTATCAATGTACATATGTGAGTTAGTATTTTTTGATTCTGAAAAATATGCACAATTTCTTAAAACTGCAATTGCAAAAGTCAATTTCTTTTTTAAAGTGTATGATGTGCTGGTGATCATCTTTCTACACTATTAAAATTCGAAGGTAAGCAAACGCATCTATCTATGTATGTATGTGCGTCTATCTTCTCATGACCCGCACCACGCAGAAAGTCGCGGAAGGTACCAAAAGATCGGGAATTTTCCGGGGAAGCCGTATTGCCCATTTATATTCCTATATTGTAATTAGTTGAAAAGATATTATTTAAAAACCTTAAAATGCCTAATTATTTTAACTCCTACCGGTTGTTTACTTGGCGGAACTTCCGTTCCTTTTCGGCCGAGCGGTGATCAGACGTTTTCGACCATCTTAAAATTGTCATCCAATTTTCGGTGCGGAAATCAGACAAAAAATAATTACAGAATCGGAAAGAACATTTATTTCGCCATGATACGGAATAATTTTTTTTGTAAAATAACGATATTTTCTATTTTTTTCGAATTTTTTAAAATAGTGTTAAAACTGATGCGTTTTTATGAAAATTATTTCTAAATCGTTGGGTATGAATTACTTTTCGTGTTATTAAATCGATATTCTACACAAATTAACTTCAAGCTTTTCAATTTTAGATCCATTCATTTAAAAAATAAAATTCCCAAAACTTTTTTTTAAAGAATTTTTAATAAATAGTCCCAATTTTTACTTCACATTGAATAACTTCGTCATTTATGAAGGTAATCTCACAAACCCTTTTTTCCGTGTATAAAGTAATATTATCTGTAACATATACGAAGATTGAAAAAATTGCTTCAAAATTACGGATTTTAAATACATTTTGTGATTTTCGTAAACTGATGTTTTTCTGAGAAATAAATTAAAAAGTAGTAATTTGTACATTTTTTATTTCAAAGTACGTTATTTTTGCAAATAGTTTGTGATGTTTGAGAGCATTAACGTAAAAATTATGCCCTTAAAATGAAGGTAATGATTTTTAAAATAATTTAAAATACGCGATTTTACATTTAGCCAAACATTGGCGTCGAAAATTAGCTTTACGCCAAAGAGTTTTGACCTGTTTCACCTTCGACCGCATCTAACTCAAGGGTTACACTAAAAAAATTCTGCCTTAAACAGGGGGAAATCAGAAACTTTGGCGAGTAAAAAATAATGCGAGTGAAAAAGTTACTTTTTCGTCAATTTTTCTTTATATAATTTTCAAAATTAAGTAACAATATATGTCAGATTAAGATAAGAAAATGCATTCAACGCATTTCTGAGATTCATTTAAAATATTTATCAGTATCGAAATTTTTGTTCTCTTTCATAAAACTTATAGTTTACTTTAAAATAATGCCTAATGTATATTTCTTTTTTTTGACATATAATTTCATAATAAAATCGAAGAATTTGCCCATTTCGAAATTTTTTTTTTGGAAATAGTCAGTTAAATGGGTACAAATTCCTTAGGAAAAAAAGCTATGTTCGTATTATATATACTTTATTATTAATTGCTTTTTTTTAAAATATCAAAAATCAATAAATTTTTTGCAATACATTTAAATGTAATCTTCAATCGAAATCTTTCAATCGTTATGTGAATATCCTGTGGATCCCCTCAATTAAAAATTCAATTCAATTTGAACCTCCCCCATTCATTATTATTGCCTATTTTCCCTTCTGCTACTGGTCTGGGGGGCGTGGTTGGCTAGAGCGGCGCTTTCGCCCTACCGTTAAGTGTCTAATTGTTATTTTCTGGGTTCAAATCTAGAGGATTCGATTTTGTTCATTTCTGCTTATTTTTCCCACCCCCGTAAATTAATTCTCTCTTCTTCAATGTTTGAATTCACTTGCTGCATCCCCACTGATCCGAAATTTACTTCATTTTCAGTGTTGCCATTATGTAAGCAAATGGTATGTCACAATTAATTGCTAACTGAGCATTTTTAATCAATTTTATTAGAAAGTAATCAATAAGTTAGTTTTGTATAATATAATTTTTTTCGCAGATACGTGTTTAAATAATTTAATTAACACAGAGTGGAAGGAAAAACTATAAAATTAAAATTTAAAAAATTAAATGTTTTGATCAAAACGTATTATTTTCTTTTTGAATGTTTTTTTCAGTGAAATTTTTTTAAAATTAAAATGCATTTCTGATATTCATTTAAAATATTTATCAGTATCGAAATTTTTGTTCTCTTCCATAAAACTTATAGTTTACTTTAAAATAATGCGTAATTGCATGAAACTTTTTCCCCCCGTGTCGAATATTTCAAAATATTCTCACAATTTTACTTCAAGAATTAAAATAGTAGTGAAATTTTGTAATTTGAAAAATTTATACTTTCTGTTCTTTTTTCAGCATACAACTATTTTTAAAAATGATGCAGTTTCGTTTCCAGGAAAAAACAATCTTTTTTAAAGAATTTTATAGAAAAAAAAACTTTTGTTTTTTTACAAAACAATGCTGTTTTGCATATTTTATTACTTTTCTCATATGAATCAATATCGTTGCGTTTATATAAAAATGATTTTTAAAACTTTCAGAATCAGTAATTTAAAAAATAAAAAGCCGAAAACTTTTTTGAACGAATTGTAATAAAACACTCAAAATACTTAAATCAATCATTTAATAATTTCTTCATTGAAAAAAAAAATTGCATGAAATTTTTTCCCGTCTGACGATTTCGCTTAAAATTTACGGATTTTAAAGATTTTTTTTGTGATTTTCGTAAAATAAAGTTTTTACGAGAAATAATATAAGCATTATTTTTGTAACCTTTTTTCTTCAAAAATTATTGTTGTTTCCAATCAATATGTGAAAACTTGGAATTTTCATTTAAAAATTGAACCCTCAAAAATATTGAAAACTTTAAAGACATTCTAAAGGCTTTGCGCATGCGCGAGAATCATTATTATTATTTTTTCCCCCTCTGTTTAACGCTCAGTGGCCAAGGTCAAACTTTCTGTTGCAATTTTTTTTTTCCGTTATTCATTACTAGATTAATTATGTAATGACAACACTGTATAATCTGTTCTTTTCTGGATAAAACGATAGATTATAGTTTTCTGGACTATACTTTAGCTACCAGTATATAACGATTCTTTGGCCAATGAAAAAAACCACACATACACACAAACCCTTTGTATTATTTTAAGCTCTAAGAAAATAATTATTGTTAAAATAATGAACATGCTTGGTTTTTCGTAATATATGATATCAGAACGTTTTCTTTGTTGAAAGAATTGTTTTCTTTAAATCATTAATCGAAATTTTTCAATCGTTACGTTTAAGGATTTCTTATAAATATGATAAGTAAACCATCTGATCTAAAAAGATTCATACTTTGCTCTTTTAATATCAGTGATTGAATAAATTAAATACCAAACATCATTTATTTGTCACGATTCGGATTTTTTTTTCAAAATAATACTTTGCCTATTTTATGATTTCTTCTAAAATAAATAAATATCGATGCATTTAAATGAAAATGATTTTTAAAAAAGTCATTGATCATTTAGAATCAATGATAAAAAAATAAAATGCCAAAAACTATATTTCTTTAAAGAATTTTATAGGAAAAAAACAACTTTTTTTTTTACAAAACAATGAAGTTTTGCATATTTTATGATTTTTTCTCATATGAATCAACATCGTTACGTTTAAATAAAAATGATTTTTAAAAATTTCAGAATCAGTGATTTAAAAAATAAAAAGCCAAAAACTTATTTGAACGAATTTCAATAAAACACTCAAAATACTAAAATCAATCATTTCATAAATTCTTCATTCGTAAAGATAATTGCATGAAACTATTTTTCCGTGTGTCGAACATTTCAAAAAATCCTCACAATTTTACTTCAAGATTTAAAATAGTAGTGAAATTTTGTAATTTTAAATATTTCTACTTCTCTGTCTTTTTTCAACATACAACTATTTTTAAAAAAGCTACATTTTCGTTTCCGGGGCCTAAAAAATTGCAACGAAAGAATTGAAATGTGAGTGAGGGATTTTTAAAAAGTCGCACTGTTCACCTACTCCAGAGTTTTTTGGCGACGGACTTCGAAATTTTCAATTTAAAACTTTTAGAATCAGTGATTTTAAAAAAAAGCCAAAACTTTTTTGAACAAATTTTAATAAAACACTCAAAATACATAAATCAATCATTTAATAATTTCTTCTTCTATAAAGGAAATTGCATGAAACTTTTTTTCCCCTAAATCGAATATTTCAAAAAATCCTCACAATTTTACTCCAAGAATTAAAATAGTAGTGAAATTTTGTAATTTTAAAAATTTATACTTTCTGTCTTTTTTTCAGCATACAACTATTTTTAAAAAGACTACATTTTCGTTTCCGGGAAATAAAAAATTGCAACGAAAGAATTGGAAAGTGAGTGGGTGATTTTTAAATTCGCACTGTTTGCCTATTCAAGGGTTTTTGGTGACGGACCTCGAAAGTTTCAACCATGTTCAAGTGACGAGGACGACACCTGAGCATTCACCCATCTTTAATAATTACCACACCACACCAACGCAAGAACAAATTTCGAAAAAGGGAGTTTTTATGACATTATTAAAGAAATCACTCACATCGCACGCACACACACACACACACGTGCTATCGGCCTGAGGGAAACACTAAATTTCCATGAGGGTGAAGTTATTCACTCGGTAAAAGCCCGTGCAACGCCGGGCTAAGCGGAGATGTAAGAAACAAAGAAATCAAAGTAATTTCGGAAAATAATATTGATAATGCTGAATTTGTGAAGTTGAGTGAATATTAACGTCCCACTGTTCAGCAACACGAGGCCTTTTGGGGACGGTCCGCGTAATTTTGAACCATGGTCAAGTGACGCGGACGACACCTGAGCTGACACCCCCTCTCCTAAGTACCACACCACACCAACGGGAGGACGTTTGAGCTCTCGACATATTTTACGTACGTATCCCTCCCGTACATGGCGGGTCTTCAGTGGTACTAGGATCGAGAATTTGTGAAGAGAAGGGAAAAAGTTAAGCAACAAAGCCATGACACGCACTCACGGGTCATGCACTCACATCGTACTCGTCAAACCCACACCAAAGTGTTGGCGTTAGAATAAACAGAGGAAATTAACATAGGGATTAAGTTATACTCTCGGTATAAGCCCGTGCAACGCCGGGCTTAGAGGAGAGGAAAAAACATAGAAGCCAAAGTTACATCGAAAAAGAATATTGGTCATGCTGATTTTTTGAAGAGAACGGAAAATTTATAAAAGTAGAGAAAGCCTGTGCAATGCCGGGCCATGAAAGCTAGTCTACACTATTAAAATTCGAAGGTAAACAAACGTATCTATCTATCAATTTATCTATCTATCTATCTATGTATGTGTGTCTATCTTCTCACGAACCGCAAAACACAGAATGTCGCAGAAGGTAACAAAAGATCGGGAATTTTCCGGGGAAGCCGTATTGCCTATTTATATTCCGATATTGTAATTAGTTAAAAAGATATTAATTAAAAACCTTAAAACGCTTAATTGTTTTAACTCCTACCGGTTGTTTACTTGGCGGAACTTCCCTTCCGTTTCGGCCGAGCGGTGATCCGAAGTTTTCGACCATCTTAAAATTCTCATCCAATTTTCGGTGAAGAAATCAGACAAAAAATAATTACAGAATCGGAAAGATCATTTATTTCGCCCCGACACGGTATAATTTCTTTTGTAAAATAAGGATATTTTCTTTTTTTTCTCGAATTTTTTAAAATAGTGTTAAAACTGATGCGTTTTCATGAAAATTATTTCTAAATCGTTGGGTATGAATTACTTTTTGTGTTATTAAATCGATATTCTACACTAATTAACTTCAAGCCTTTCTCTTTTAGATCCATTCATTTAAAAAATAAAATTCCCAAAACTTTTTTTTAAAGAATTTTTAAACAGTAGTCCCAATTTTTACTTCATATTGAATAATTTCGTCATTTATGAAGGTAATCTCACAAAACCTTTTTTCCGTGTATAAAGTAATATTATCCGTAACATATACGAAGATTGAAAAAATTGCTTCAAAATTACGGATTTTAAAAAACATTTTGTTATTTTCGTAAACTGATATTTTTCTGAGAAATAAATTAAAAAGTAGTAATTTGTACATTTTTTATTTCAAAGTACGTTATTTTTGCTAATAGTTTGTGATGTTTAAGAGCATTAACGTAAAAATTATGCCATTAAAATGAAGGTAATGATTTTTAAAATAATTTAAAATACGCGATTTTACATTTAGCCAAACATTGGCGTCGAAAATTAGCTTTGCGCCAAAGACTTTTGACCTTTTTCGCCTTCGACCGCATCTAACTCAAGGGTTACACTAAAAAAATTCTGCCTTAAACAGGAGGAAATCAGTAACTTTGGCGAGTAAAAAAAAATGCGAGTGAAAAAGTTACTTTTTCGTCAATTTTTCTTTATATAATTTTCAAAATTAAGTAACTATATATGTCAGATTAAGATAATAAAATGCATTCAATGCATTTCTGAGATTCATTTAAAATATTTATCAGTATCGAAATTTTTGTTCTCTTTCAGAAAACTTATAGTTTACTTTAAAATAATGCCTAATGTATATTTCTTTTTTTGACATATAATTCCATAATAAAATCGAAGAATTTGCCCATTTCCAAATTTTTTTTTTGGAAATAGTCAGTTAAATAGGTATAAATTCCTTAGGGGAAAAAAGCTATGTTCGTATTATATATTCTTTATTATTATTTGCTTTTTTTTAAAATATCAAAAATGAATAAATTTTTTGCAGTACATTTAAATGTAATCTTCAATCGAAATCTTTGAATCGTTATGTGAATATCCTGTGGATCCCCTCAATTAAAAATTAAATTCAATTTCAACCTCCTATTCATTATTATTGCCTTTTTTCACTTCTGCTTCTGGTGTGAGTGGCGTGGTTGTGGCTAGAGCGCCGCTTTCGCCCTACCGCTAAGTGTCTAATTCTTATTTTCTGGGTACAAATCTAGAGGATTCGATTTTGTTCATTTCTGCTTATTTTTCCCACCCCCGTAAATTAATTCTCTCTTCTTCAATTATTGAATTCACTTGCTGCATCCCCACTGATCTGAAATTTACTTCATTTTCAGTGCTGCCATTATGTAAGCAAATGGTATGTCACAATTAATTGCTAAATGAGCATTTTTAATCAACTTTATCAGAAAATAATCAATAAGTTAGTTTTGTATAATATAATTTTTTTCGCAGATACGTGTTTAAATAATTTAATTAACACAGAGTGGAATGAAAAACTATAAAATTAAAATTAAAAAAATTAAATGTTTTGATCAAAAGGTATTATTTTCTTTTTGAATGTTTTTTTCAGTGAATTTTTTTTAAAATTAAAATGCATTCAATGCACTTCTGATATTCATTTAAAATATTTATCAGTATCGAAATTTTTGTTCTCTTTCATAAAACTTATAGTTTACTTTAAAATAATGCGTAATTGCATGAATCTTTTTCCCCCGTGCCGAATATTTCAAAATATTCTCACAATTTTACTTCAAGAATTAAAATAGTAGTGAAATTTTGTAATTTGAAAAATTTACACTTTCTGTTCTTTTTTTAGCATACAATTATTTTTAAAAATGATACAGTTTCGTTTCCGGGAAAAAACTATCTTTCTTTAAAGAATTTTATAGAAAAAAACAACTTTTTTTTTAACAAAACTATGCTGTTTTGCATATTTATGATTTTTTCTCATATGAATCAATATCGTTGTGTTTATATAAAAATGATTTTTAAAACTTTCAGAATCATTGATTTAAAAAATAAAAAGCCGAAAACTTTTTTGAACGAATTGTAATAAAACACTCAAAATAATTAAATCAATCATTTAATAGATACTTCATTGAAAATAAGAATTGCATGAAATTTTTTCCCGTGTGTCGATTTCGCTTAAAAATTACGGATTTTAAAGATTTTTTTGTGATTTTCGTAAAATAAAGTTTTTGCGAGAAATAATATATTTTTGAACAAATTTTAATAAAACACTCAAAATACTTAAATCAATCATTTAATAATTTCTTCTTTTATAAAAGTAATTGCATGAAACCTTTTTCCCCCGACTCGAATATTTCAAAAAATCCTCACAACTTTACTCCAAGAATTAAAATAGTAGTGAAATTTTGTAATTTTAAAAATTTATACTTTCTGTCTTTTTTTCAGCATACAACTATTTTTAAAAAGACCACATTTTCGTTTCCGGCAAATAAAAAATTGCAACGAAAGAATTTGAAAGTGAGTGGGTGATTTTAAAATTCACCCTGTATGCCTATTCGAGCGTTTAAACAGGGGGAAATCAGTAACTTTGGCGAGTAAAAAAAAAATGCGAGTGAAAAAGTTACTTTTTCGTCAATTTTTCTTTATACAATTTTCAAAATTAAATAACTATATATGTCACACTAAGATGATAAAATGCATTCAATGCATTTCTGAGATTCATTTAAAATATTTATCAGTATCGAAATTTTTGTTCTCTTTCATAAAACTTTTAATTTACTTTAAAATAATGCTTAATGTATATTTCTATTTTTGACAAATAATTTCATAATAAAATCGAAGAATTTGCCCATTTCGAAATTTTTTTTTTTTGGAAATAGTCTGTTAAATAGGTATAAATTCCTTAGGAAAGAAAAGCTATGTTCGTATATATTATATATTCTTTATTATTAATTGCTTCTTTTTTTTAAATATCAAAAATTAATAAATTTTTTGCAATACATTTAAATGTAATCTTCAATCGAAATCTTTCAATCGTTATGTGAATATCCTGTGAATCCCCTCAATTAAAAATTAAATTCAATTTGGACCTCCCATTCATTATTATTGCCTATTTTCCCTTCTGCTACTGGTCTGGGTGGCGTGGTTGGCTAGAGCGCCGCTTTCGCCCTACCGCTAAGTGTCTAATTCTTATTTTCTGGGTTCAAATCTAGAGGATTCGATTTTGTTCATTTCTGCTTATTTTTCCCACCCGTAAATTAATTCTCTCTTCTTCAATGATTGAATTCACTTGCTGCATCCCCACTGATCTGAAATTTACTTCATTTCAGTGCTGCATTATGTAAGCAAATGGTATGTCACAATTAATTGCTAAATGAGCATTTTTAATCAATTTTATTAGAAAATAATCAATAAGTTAGTTGTGTATAATATAATTTTTTCGCAGATACGTGTTTAAATAATTTAATTAACACAGAGTGGAATGAAAAACTATAAAATTAAAATTAAAAAAATTAAATGTTTTTATCAAATACTATTATTTTCTTTTTGAATGTTTTTTTCAGTGAAATTTTTTTTAAATTAAAATGCATTTCTGATATTCATTTAAAATATTTATCAGTATCGAAATTTTTGTTCTCTTTCATAAAACTTATAGTTTACTTTAAAATAATGCGTAATTGCATGAAACTTTTTCCCCCCGTGTCGAATATTTCAAAAAATTCTCACAATTTTACTTCAAGAATTAAAATAGTAGTGAAATTTTGTAATTTGAAAAATTTATACTTTCTGTTCTTTTTTCAGCATACAACTATTTTTAAAAATGATGCAGTTTCGTTTCCAGGAAAAAACAATCTTTTTTAAAGAATTTTATAGAAAAAAAACAACTTTTTTTTTTACAAAACAATGCTGTTTTGCATATTTTATTATTTTTTCTCATATGAATCAATATCGTTGCGTTTATATAAAAATGATTTTTAAAACTTTCAGAATCAGTGATTTAAAAAATAAAAAGCCGAAAACTTTTTTGAACGAATTGTAATAAAACACTCAAAATACTTAAATCAATCATTTAATAATTTCTTCATTGAAAAAAAAATTGCATGAAATTTTTTCCCGTCTGACGATTTCGCTTAAAATTTACGGATTTTAAAGATTTTTTTTGTGATTTTCGTAAAATAAAGTTTTTACGAGAAATAATATAAGCATTATTTTTGTAACCTTTTTTCTTCAAAAATTATTGTTGTTTCCAATCAATATGTGAAAACTTGGAATTTTCAATTAAAAATTGAACCCTCAAAAATAATGAAAACTTTAAAGACATTCTAAAGGCTTTGCGCATGCGCGAGAATCATTATTATTATTTTTTCCCCCTCTGTTTAACGCTCAGTGGCCAAGGTCAAACTTGCTGTTGCAATATTTTTTCCGTTATTCATTACTAGATTAATTATGTAATGACAACACTGTATAATCTGTTTTTTTCTGGATAAAACGATAGATTATAGTTTTCTGGACTATACTTTAGCTACCAGTATATAACGATTCATTGGCAAATGAAAAAAACCACACATACACACAAACCCTTTGTATTATTTTAAGCTCTAAGAAAATAATTATTGTTAAAATAATGAACATGCTTGGTTTTTCGTAATATATTATTTCAGAACGTTTTCTTTGTTGAAAGAATTGTTTTCTTTAAATCATTAATCGAAATTTTTCAATCGTTACGTATAAGGATTTCTTATAAATATGATAAGTAAATCATCTGAACAAAAAGATTCATACTTTGCTCTTTTAATATCAGTGATTGAATAAATTAAATACCAAACATCATTTATTTGTCACGATTCGGATTTTTTTTTCAAAATAATACTTTGCCTATTTTATGATTTCTTCTAAAATAAATAAATATCGATGCATTTAAATGAAAATGATTTTTAAAAAAGTCATTGATCATTTAGAATCAATGATTAAAAAAATAAAATGCCAAAAACTATATTTCTTTAAAGAATTTTATAGGAAAAAAACAACTTTTTTTTTACAAAACAATGAAGTTTTGCATATTTTATGATTTTTTCTCATATGAATCAACATCGTTACGTTTAAATAAAAATGATTTTTAAAACTTTCAGAATGAGTGATTTAAAAAATAAAAAGCCAAAAACTTATTTGAACGAATTTTAATAAAACACTCAAAGTACTAAAATCAATCATTTAATAAATTCTTCATTCGTAAAGATAATTGCATGAAACTATTTTTCCGTGTGTCGAACATTTCAAAAAATCCTCACAATTTTACTTCAAGATTTAAAATAGTAGTGAAATTTTGTAATTTTAAAAATTTCTACTTCTCTGTCTTTTTTCAACATACAACTATTTTTAAAAAAGCTACATTTTCGTTTCCGGGGCCTAAAAAATTGCAACGAAAGAATTGAAATGTGAGTGAGGGATTTTTAAAAAGTCGCACTATTCACCTACTCCAGAGTTTTTTGGCGACGGACTTCGAAATTTTCAATTTAAAACTTTTAGAATCAGTGATTTTAAAAAAAAGCCAAAACTTTTTTGAACAAATTTTAATAAAACACTCAAAATACTTAAATCAATCATTTAATAATTTCTTCTTCTATAAAGGTAATTGCATGAAACTTTTTTCCCCCGAGTCGAATATTTCAAAAAATCCTCACAATTAAACTCCAAGAATTAAAATAGTAGTGAAATTTTGTAATTTTAAAAATTTATACTTTCTGTCTTTTTTTCAGCATACAACTATTTTTAAAAAGACTACATTTTCGTTTCCGGGAAATAAAAAATTGCAACGAAAGAATTGGAAAGTGAGTGGGTGATTTTTAAATTCGCACTGTTTGCCTATTCAAGGGTTTTTGGTGACGGACCTCGAAAGTTTCAACCATGCTCAAGTGACGAGGACGACACCTGAGCATTCACCCATCTTTAATAATTACCACACCACACCAACGCAAGAACAAATTTCGAAAAAGGGAGTTTTTATGACATTATTAAAGAAATCACTCACATCGCACGCACACACACACACACAAGTGCTATCGGCCTGAGGGAAACACGAAATTTCCATGAGGGTGAAGTTATTCACTCGGTAAAAGCCCGTGCAACGCCGGGCTAAGCGGAGAGGAAAGAAACAAAGAAATCAAAGTAATTTCGGAAAATAATATTGAAAGTGCTGAATTTGTGAAGTTGAGTGAATATTAACGTCCCACTGTTCAGCAACACGAGGCCTTTTGGGGACGGTCCGCGTAATTTTGAACCATGGTCAAGTGACGCGGACGACACCTGAGCTGGCACCCCCTCTCCTAACTACCACACCACACCAACGGGAGGACGTTTGAGCTCTCGACATATTTTACGTACGTATCCCTCCCCTACATGGCGGGTCTTCAGTGGTACTAGGATCGAGAATTTGTGAAGAGAAGGGAAAATGTTAAGCAACAAAGCCATGACACGCACTCACAGGTCATGCACTCACATCGTACGCGTCAAACCCACACCAAAGTGTTGGCGTTAGAATAAAAGGAGGAAATTAACATGGGGATTAAGTTATACCCTCGGTATAAGCCCGTGCAACGCCGGGCTTAGAGGAGAGGAAAAAACATAGAAGCCAAAGTTACATCGAAAAAGAATATTGGTCATGCTGATTTTGTGAAGAGAACGGAAAATTTATAAAAGTAGAGAAAGCCTGTGCAACGCCGGGCCATGAAAGCTAGTCTACACTATTAAAATTCGAAGGTAAACAAACGTATCTATCTATCTATCTATCTACGTATGTGCGTCTATCTTCTCACGAACCGCACCACGCAGAATGTCGCGGAAGGTACCAAAAAAACGGGAATTTTCCGGGGAAGCCGTATTGCCTATTTATATTCCGATATTGTAATTAGTTAAAAAGATATTAATTAAAAACCTTAAAACGCTTAATTGTTTTAACTCCTACCGGTTGTTTACTTGGCGGAACTTCCCTTCCGTTTCGGCCGAGCGGTGATCCGAAGTTTTCGACCATCTTAAAATTCTCATCCAATTTTCGGTGATGAAATCAGACAAAAAATAATTACAGAATCGGAAAGATCATTTATTTCGCCACGACACGGTATAATTTTTTTGTAAAATAAGGATATTTTCTTTTTTTTCTCGAATTTTTTAAAATAGTGTTAAAACTGATGCGTTTTTATGAAAATTATTTCTAAATCGTTGGGTATGAATTACTTTTTGTGTTATTAAATCGATATTCTACACTAATTAACTTCAAGCCTTTCTCTTTTAGATCCATTCATTTAAAAAATAAAATTCCCAAAACTTTTTTTTTTAAGAATTTTTAAACAGTAGTCCCAATTTTTACTTCACATTGAATAACTTCGTCATTTATGAAGGTAATCTTACAAAACCTTTTTTCCGTGTATAAAGTAATATTATCCGTAACATATACGAAGATTGAAAAAATTGCTTCAAAATTACGGATTTTAAAAAACATTTTGTGATTTTCGTAAACTGATGTTTTTCTGAGAAATAAATTAAAAAGTAGTAATTTGTACATTTTTTATTTCAAAGTACGTTATTTTTGCAAATAGTTTGTGATGTTTGAGAGCATTAACGTAAAAATTATGCCATTAAAATGAAGGTAATGATTTTTAAAATAATTTAAAATACGCGATTTTACATTTAGCCAAACATTGGCGTCGAAAATTAGCTTTGCGCCAAAGACTTTTGACCTGTTTCGCCTTCGACCGCATCTAACTCAAGGGTTACACTAAAAAAATTCTGCCTTAAACAGGAGGAAATCAGTAACTTTGGCGAGTAAAAAAAAATGCGAGTGAAAAAGTTACTTTTTCGTCAATTTTTCTTTATATAATTTTCAAAATTAAGTAACTATATATGTCAGATTAAGATAATAAAATGCATTCAATGCATTTCTGAGATTCATTTAAAATATTTATCAGTATCGAAATTTTTGTTCTCTTTCAGAAAACTTATAGTTTACTTTAAAATAATGCCTAATGTATATTTCTTTTTTTGACATATAATTTCATAATAAAATCGAAGAATTTGCCCATTTCGAAATTTTTTTTTTGGAAATAGTCAGTTAAATAGGTATAAATTCCTTAGGAAAAAAAAGCTATGTTCGTATTATATATTCTTTATTATTATTTGCTTTTTTTTAAAATATCAAAAATCAATAAATTTTTTGCAGTACATTTAAATGTAATCTTCAATCGAAATCTTTAATCGTTATGTGAATATCCTGTGGATCCCCAATTAAAAATTAAATTCAATTTGAACCTCCTATTCATTATTATTGCCTTTTTTCACTTCTGCTTCTGGTCTGAGTGGCGTGGTTGGCTAGAGCGCCGCTTTCGCCCTACCGCTAAGTGTCTAATTCTTATTTTCTGGGTTCAAATCTAGAGGATTCGATTTTGTTCATTTCTGCTTATTTTTCCCACCCCCGTAAATTAATTCTCTCTTCTTCAATTATTGAATTCACTTGCTGCATCCCCACTGATCTGAAATTTACTTCATTTTCAGTGCTGCCATTATGTAAGCAAATGGTATGTCACAATTAATTGCTAAATGAGCATTTTTAATCAACTTTATCAGAAAATAATCAATAAGTTAGTTTTGTATAATATAATTTTTTTCGCAGATACGTGTTTAAATAATTTAATTAACACAGAGTGGAATGAAAAACTATAAAATTAAAATTAAAAAAATTAAATGTTTTGATCAAAAGGTATTATTTTCTTTTTGAATGTTTTTTTCAGTGAATTTTTTTTAAAATTAAAATGCATTCAATGCACTTCTGATATTCATTTAAAATATTTATCAGTATCGAAATTTTTCTTCTCTTTCATAAAACTTATAGTTTACTTTAAAATAATGCGTAATTGCATGAATCTTTTTCCCCCGTGTCGAATATTTCAAAAAATTCTCACAATTTTACTTCAAGAATTAAAATATTAGTGAAATTTTGTAATTTGAAAAATTTACACTTTCTGTTCTTTTTTCAGCATACAATTATTTTTAAAAATGATACAGTTTCGTTTCCGGGAAAAAACTATCTTTCTTTAAAGAATTTTATAGAAAAAAAACAACTTTTTTTTTAGCAAAACTATGCTGTTTTGCATATTTATGATTTTTTCTCATATGAATCAATATCGTTGTGTTCATATAAAAATGATTTTTAAAACTTTCAGAATCAGTGATTTAAAAAATAAAAAGCCGAAAACTTTTTTGAACGAATTGTAATAAAACACTCAAAATAATTAAATCAATCATTTAATAGATACTTCATTGAAAATAAGAATTGCATGAAATTTTTTCCCGTGTGTCGATTTCGCTTAAAAATTACGGATTTTAAAGATTTTTTTGTGATTTTCGTAAAATAAAGTTTTTGCGAGAAATAATATATTTTTGAACAAATTTTAATAAAACACTCAAAATACTTAAATCAATCATTTAATAATTTCTTCTTTTATAAAAGTAATTGCATGAAACCTATTTCCCCCGACTCGAATATTTCAAAAAATCCTCACAACTTTACTCCAAGAATTAAAATAGTAGTGAAATTTTGTAATTTTAAAAATTTATACTTTCTGTCTTTTTTTCAGCATACAACTATTTTTAAAAAGACCACATTTTCGTTTCCGGCAAATAAAAAATTGCAACGAAAGAATTTGAAAGTGAGTGGGTGATTTTAAAATTCACCCTGTATGCCTATTCGAGCGATTAAACAGGAGGAAATCAGTAACTTTGGCGAGTAAAAAAAAATGCGAGTGAAAAAGTTACTTTTTCGTCAATTTTTCTTTATACAATTTTCAAAATTAAATAACTATATATGTCAGACTAAGATGATAAAATGCATTCAATGCATTTCTGAGATTCATTTTTAAAATATTTATCAGTATCGAAATTTTTGTTCTCTTTCATAAAACTTATAATTTACTTTAAAATAATGCTTAATGTATCTTTCTATTTTTGACAAATAATTTCATAATAAAATCGAAGAATTTGCCCATTTCGAAATTTTTTTTTTGGAAATAGTCTGTTAAATAGGTATAAATTCCTAAGGAAAGAAAAGCTATGTTCGTATTATATATTCTTTATTATAATTGCTTTTTTTTAAATATCAAAAATCAATAAATTTTTTGCAATACATTTAAATGTAATCTTCAATCGAAATCTTTCAATCGTTATGTGAATATCCTGTGGATCCCCTCAATTAAAAATTAAATTCAATTTGGACCTCCCATTCATTATTATTGCCTATTTTCCCTTCTGCTACTGGTCTGGGTGGCGTGGTTGGCTAGAGCCCCGCTTTCGCCGTACCGCTAAGTGTCTAATTCTTATTTTCTGAGTTCAAATTTAGAGGATTCGATTTTGTTCATTTCTGCTTATTTTCCCCACCCGTAAATTAATTCTCTCTTCTTCAATGATTGAATTCACTTGCTGCATCCCCACTGATCTGAAATTTACTTCATTTTCAGTGCTGCCATTATGTTAGCAAATGGTATGTCACAATTAATTGCTAAATGAGCATTTTTAATCAATTTTATTAGAAAATAATCAATAAGTTAGTTGTGTATAATATAATTTTTTTCGCAGATACGTGTTTAAATAATTTAATTAACACAGAGTGGAATGAAAAACTATAAAATTAAAATTTAAAAAATTAAATGTTTTTATCAAATAGTATTATTTTCTTTTTGAATGTTTTTTCAGTGAAATTTTTTTAAAATTAAAATGCATTTCTGATATTCATTTAAAATATTTATCAGTATCGAAATTTTTGTTCTCTTCCATAAAACTTATAGTTTACTTTAAAATAATGCGTAATTGCATGAAACTTTTTCCCCCCGTGTCGAATATTTCAAAATATTCTCACAATTTTACTTCAAGAATTAAAATAGTAGTGAAATTTTGTAATTTTAAAAATTTATACTTTCTGTCTTTTTTTCAGCATACAACTATTTTTAAAAAGACCACATTTTCGTTTCCGGCAAATAAAAAATTGCAACGAAAGAATTTGAAAGTGAGTGGGTGATTTTAAAATTCACCCTGTATGCCTATTCGAGCGTTTAAACAGGGGGAAATCAGTAACTTTGGCGAGTAAAGAAAAAATGCGAGTGAAAAAGTTACTTTTTCGTCAATTTTTCTTTATACAATTTTCGAAATTAAATAACTATATATGTCAGATTAAGATGATAAAATGCATTCAATGCATTTCTGAGATTCATTTAAAATATTTATCAGTATCGAAATTTTTGTTCTCTTTCATAAAACTTATAATTTACTTTAAAATAATGCTTAATGTATATTTCTATTTTTGACAAATAATTTCATAATAAAATCGAAGATTTTGCCCATTTCGAAATTTTTTTTTTGGAAATAGTCTGTTAAATAGGTATAAATTCCTTAGGAAAGAAAAGCTATGTTCGTATATATTATATATTCTTTATTATTAATTGCTTTTTTTAAAATATCAAAAATCAATAAATTTTTTGCAATACATTTAAATGTAATCTTCAATCGAAATCTTTCAATCGTTATGTGAATATCCTGTGGATCCCCTCAATTAAAAATTAAATTCAATTTGGACCTCCCATTCATTATTATTGCCTATTTTCCCTTCTGCTACTGGTCTGGGTGGCGTGGTTGGCTAGAGCGCCGCTTTCGCCGTACCGCTAAGTGTCTAATTCTTATTTTCTGAGTTCAAATCTAGAGGATTCGATTTTGTTCATTTCTGCTTATTTTCCCCACCCGTAAATTAATTCTCTCTTCTTCAATGATTGAATTCACTTGCTGCATCCCCACTGATCTGAAATTTACTTCATTTTCAGTGCTGCCATTATGTAAGCAAATGGTATGTCACACAATTAATTGCTAAATGAGCATTTTTAATCAATTTTATTAGAAAATAATCAATAAGTTAGTTGTGTATAATATAATTTTTTTCGCAGATACGTGTTTAAATAATTTAATTAACACAGAGTGGAATGAAAAACTATAAAATTAAAATTAAAAAAATTAAATGTTTTTATCAAATACTATTATTTTCTTTTTAAATGTTTTTTTCAGTGAAATTTTTTAAAAATTAAAATGCATTTCTGATATTCATTTAAAATATTTATCAGTTTTGAAATTTTTGTTCTCTTCCATAAAACTTATAGTTTACTTTAAAATAATGCGTAATTGCATGAAACTTTTTCCCCCCGTGTCGAATATTTCAAAATATTCTCACAATTTTACTTCAAGAATTAAAATAGTAGTGAAATTTTGTAATTTGAAAAATTTATACTTTCTGTTCTTTTTTCAGCATACAACTATTTTTAAAAATGATGCAGTTTCGTTTCCAGGAAAAAACTATCTTTCTTTAAAGAATTTTATAGAAAAAAAAATTTTTTTTTTTACAAAACAATGCTGTTTTGCATATTTTATTATTTTTTCTCATATGAATCAATATCGTTGCGTTTATATAAAAATGATTTTTAAAACTTTCAGAATCAGTGATTTAAAAAATAAAAAGCCGAAAACTTTTTTGAACGAATTGTAATAAAACACTCAAAATACTTAAATCAATCATTTAATAATTTCTTCATTGAAAAAAAAATTGTATGAAATTTTTTCCCGTCTGACGATTTCGCTTAAAATTTACGGATTTTAAAGATTTTTTTTGTGATTTTCGTAAAATAAAGTTTTTACGAGAAATAATATAAGCATTATTTTTGTAACCTTTTTTCTTCAAAAATTATTGTTGTTTCCAATCAATATGTGAAAACTTGGAATTTTCATTTAAAAATTGAACCCTCAAAAATATTGAAAACTTTAAAAACATTCTACAGGCTTTGCGCATAAGCGAGAATCATTATTATTATTTTTTCCCCCTCTGTTTAACGCTCAGTGGCCAAGGTCAAACTTTCTGTTGCAATATTTTTTTCCGTTATTCATTACTAGATTAATTATGTAATGACAACACTGTATAATCTGTTTTTTTCTGGATAAAACGATAGATTATAGTTTTCTGGACTATACTTTAGCTACCAGTATATAACGATTCATTGGCCAATGAAAAAAACCACACATACACACAAACCCTTTGTATTATTTTAAGCTCTAAGAAAATAATTATTGTTAAAATAATGAACATGCTTGGTTTTTCGTAATATATTATATCAGAACGTTTTCTTTGTTGAAAGAATTGTTTTCTTTAAATCATTAATCGAAATTTTTCAATCTTTACGTATAAGGATTTCTTATAAATATGATAAGTAAACCATCTGATCTAAAAAGATTCATACTTTGCTCTTTTAATATCAGTGATTGAATAAATTAAATACCAAACATCATTTATTTGTCACGATTCGGATTTTTTTTCAAAATAATACTTTGCCTATTTTATGATTTCTTCTAAAATAAATAAATATCGATGCATTTAAATGAAAATGATTTTTAAAAAAGTCATTGATCATTTAGAATCAATGATAAAAAAATAAAATGCCAAAAACTATATTTCTTTAAAGAATTTTATAGGAAAAAAACAACTTTTTTTTTTCACAAAACAATGAAATTTTTCATATTTTGTGATTTTTTCTCATATGAATCAACATCATTACGTTTAAATAAAAATGATTTTTAAAAATTTCAGAATCAGTGATTTAAAAAATAAAAAGCCAAAAACTTATTTGAACGAATTTCAATAAAACACTCAAAATACTAAAATCAATCATTTAATAAATTCTTCATTCGTAAAGATAATTGCATGAAACTATTTTTCCGTGTGTCGAACATTTCAACAAATCCTCACAATTTTACTTCAAGATTTAAAATAGTAGTGAAATTTTGTAATTTTAAAAATTTCTACTTCTCTGTCTTTTTTCAACATACAACTATTTTTAAAAAAAGCTACATTTTCGTTTCGGGGCCTAAAAAAATTGCAACGAAAGAATTGAAATGTGAGTGAGGGATTTTTAAAAAGTCGCACTGTTCACCTACTCCAGAGTTTTTTGGCGACGGACTTCGAAATTTTCAATTTAAAACTTTTAGAATCAGTGATTTTAAAAAAAAGCCAAAACTTTTTTGAACAAATTTTAATAAAACACTCAAAATACTTAAATCAATCATTTAATAATTTCTTCTTCTATAAAGGTAATTGCATGAAACTTTTTTCCCCTGAGTCGAATATTTCAAAAAATCCTCACAATTTTACTCCAAGAATTAAAATAGTAGTGAAATTTTGTAATTTAAAAATTTTTTTACTTTCTGTCTTTTTTTCAGCATACAACTATTTTTAAAAAGACTAAATTTTCGTTTCCGGGAAATAAAAAATTGCAACGAAAGAATTGGAAAGTGAGTGGGTGATTTTTAAATTCGCACTGTTTGCCTATTCAAGGGTTTTTGGTGACGGACCTCGAAAGTTTCAACCATGCTCAAGTGACGAGGACGACACCTGAGCATTCACCCATCTTTAATAATTACCACACCACACCAACGCAAGACCAAATTTCGAAAAAGGGAGTTTTTATGACATTATTAAAGAAATCACTCACATCGCACGCACACGCACACACACACGTGCTATCGGCCTGAGGGAAACACTAAATTTCCATGAGGGTGAAGTTATTCACTCGGTAAAAGCCCGTGCAACGCCGGGCTAAGCGGAGAGGAAAGAAACAAAGAAATCAAAGTAATTTCGGAAAATAATATTGAAAATGCTGAATTTGTGAAGTTGAGTGAATATGAACGTCCCACTGTTTAGCAACACGAGGCCTTTTGGGGACGGTCCGCGTAATTTTGAACCATGGTCAAGTGACGCGGACGACACCTGAGCTGACACCCCCTCTCCTAAGTACCACACCACACCAACGGGAGGACGTTTGAGCTCTCGACATATTTTACGTACGTATCCCTCCCGTACATGGCGGGTCTTCAGTGGTACTAGGATCGAGAATTTGTGAAGAGAAGGGAAAAAGTTAAGCAACAAAGCCATGACACGCACTCACGGGTCATGCACTCACATCGTACGCGTCAAACCCACACCAAAGTGTTGGCGTTAGAATAAAAGGAGGAAATTAACATAGGGGGATTAAGTTATACTCTCGGTATAAGCTCGTGCAACGCCGGACTTTGAGGAGAGGAAAAAACATAGAAGCCAAAGTTACATCGAAAAAGAATATTGGTCATGCTGATTTTGTGAAGAGAACGGAAAATTTATAAAAGTACGTCAGCCCACGAGTTCAAGACGATGATTCCTGGAGTACTGCGGTCTCGCAGTACTTGAATAAAATGTCAATGAAATACAAATTCCAAGCAACGTCTTAGCAATATTTTTCATTCCTGATTTTATATACTATTGTCAAGTATTGCAAAAACTCTCTTTTATTCAAAAAAAATTTATATGCATAGCATAAAACTTGCACGTACCGTAGTATTTCTGCATGATACATTGTGTCATGTAGAATACTAAAATTGGAATTAAATATTCTTTTGGACAATAAGCTTTCAAAACAGGTTGATATTTGTTTCATAAAATGAGATTATAATTTCCCATGAGTTTACGAAACATATATGTAGGATATCCCATGGAGCTCTTTTTGTAAAAGGTTAGATCCCTGTACAGAGGACGATAATTTTAGTTAAAACAGCGCATTCCAGATCAACGCCATCTGGCGGGCTTATAAAACGCAGACATCAACTTTTTTTTCCGGCAGGATCTGTTCAGATCCATATCCCTGTGACGTAAATGAAAACGTTTTTCCGGCAGAGTCCCACTAACGCTTAACAACGAAGCAGCGCTTTCGTGCCCGCTCACCATAACCAGGCGTAAGTTGCAATCCCATCGCTTGATGAGTTCTTTATTTAATTTCTATTATTTCTACTTTTTAATCTGCATGTTCTAATTTCTATTCTGTAAATAATCCCCATGCAAATTCTCCCCTATAACTCATAATAAATTATTTAATTTGCAGAAAGTCCCTGCTTTAAAATTATGTTGTCTATTTATTCAAAGTTAACCCATAGATCGTGAAAAATAACCTAGACACCCCGCCAACAAAAAATCCCGCTATCTGAAGAATCTAACTTTTTTGGAAGATTTCGGTTAGATTCCCACATATATATGTAAGGACATCTTTACACAGCCGCAATGTAATCAAAATTAATGGGTATTCTTCAGAAAAAAAAAAGTTTGGTGTTTTATCGAGCTATATTACCACAACTTCTTAAAATAATTCAGATTAGTATTGCATGAAATATACAAAGATTGTAATTAAATCACATCTTACCTTTAAATCTGCCGCTTCTTCTAGTGTCATAGCCACTCTTGCGTAACCTTTTGTGACGCCTTGACTCACAGGAATACCTAAGATATAATTTTAAAAATTAGGAAGAAACATATTAAATATCTCTAGTACCGCTTATTTCTGCGTTTACCAATAGTGAACATAAAGTTTAAAAATGGTTTTATGCAAAGTTTATACTCAAAATGAACACTATATACACTCAAGAGCCAAAACATTATGACCACCTGTCAATAACGAGTTGGTCCACCTTTGGCGCTCAACACAGCTTCAACCCTCCTTGGCATGGATGCCACAAGTCCTTGGTAGATGGCCGGAGACAGATTGTACCAGATGTTTAAGCAATGGTCAGGCAAATCCGAGATATTGTGAATTGGTGGTCTTTGAACTCTGAGCTGCCGTCCCATGACATCCCAAATGTGTTCTATCGGATTGAGATCCGGTGAGTTAGGCGGCCAGAACATTAACTGGAATTCAGCATCATGTTCCTGGAAACACTTCAACAAAATTTTAGCCTTGTGACATGGGGCGTTGTCCTGTTGGAACATTCCATTTCCAGCTGGAAAAAATAGAGGCCATGTAAGGGTGCAACTGGTCCAAATGATGTTCAGATACCCTGTAGCATTCATGGTCTGCTCTACCACAACCTCGGGTCCCAGAGATGCCCAAGAGAACGTCCCCAAAGCATAATACCGCCACCACCGGCCTGAGTATGACCTACTGTACAATGAGGGAGCAACTGTTCACCTGGAAGACGGCGTATCCTGACACGGCCATCGGAGTGATGAATGACAAACCGTGATTCATCTGACCAGACAACTCTCTCCCACTGATCCATGGACCAGTGACGATTTTCTCTGGCCCAACGCAGGCCCAGTTGCCGATGACGCTTGGTCAGCAAAAATACACGAGTGGGACGTTTGCTGCGTAGCCCCATATCCAACAGTGTCCTCTGAACAGTGTGCTCCGATACTATTCTACTTGGCCCTGCATTGTATTGGGCTGTCAGCTGAGCCACTGTCTGGCTCCGGTTTTGCTTCACCTCTCCAGACAGTTTCCGACGACCTTTTTCTTTGATAGCGTGTGGACGTCCAACACCATGTCGTCTACTGCAGGTTTCACCGTCATTCATCCCCTTTGCATAAGTACTAACAACTGTAGATCCCGAACAACCACGAGTCATGCAGTTTCGGAAATACTTGTTCCGAGCTTTCGAGCCATTACAATCTGCCCTCTATCAAAGTCTCTTAGATCCGCAGCCTTTCCATCACACACAGAAGTAAGTGAAAGACTGATTCTTCAGACTCTCCAGCAGCAGTTAAATACTACTTCCACCTGATCACGTGCCTTCCACGCCATCCAGGGGAGTTCATTGCAAAATATAGGGGTGGTCATAATGTTTTGGCTCTTGAGTGTATACTTTAAAATGAACATACATGCGAAGGCAAATTAAAGAAGCATGTATCCAATAAGCGTGGTGCAATGCGATCCTCAGCAATTATACAAGATGCCTAGAAAAGCTGTTATATCGGTTCCTGCTGCAACAACGGCAGTTTATCAAGACTACAGTGATTTTAAACGAGGCATTTTCGTAGACGCACGAGAAATGACACACCACGTCAACAAAGTAGTGATTACACTTGGATTTAAGCGAACAACAGTTTCAACGAGTGTGCCATGAATATCAGGTACCGGTAAAATATCGAATCTCCGACATCAGTGCGGCCAGAAAAAGACCTTGAAATAATAGAACCATCGAAGGCTGACGAGAATTTTAAGCGATATAGATGCGCAATAATTCCCACAGATTTAAATGCCGAAACATCAGAAAGTGTTAGCATCATAGCATTAATATGGGGTTTCGGAACTGAAGGTCCACTCTTGAACCATTGTTGACTGCATGGCACAAAGCTGCATGCCTCTTCTGGCCCCACCGAAAACCACCATCAGACTGTTGATGATTGGAAACACTTTGTATGGTCTGACATGGTTTCATACTTTAAAATATGTTTCATGTTTTCTTTCATATATATACAGGGTGTCCCAAAAATAGCGCCTCAACTCTGTCCGACCAGATTCCTCATAGGAATTACGTAAATAATTGTCGTGTATTATAACCTCCCCTTAGATTATCGTCTCCCCATCTACCGTTAAAGGTTTCTGGACGTGTAGGCGGATTAAAGAATCCAAGAGACATAGTTACAAGTCACTATATTTTTTGATGCTTATTAATCAAAGGAAGGCTACAACTATACGATTCAAATTTAAGATAAACAAAACACAGTGGAGTATGAAAAGGAGTTACTACTAGCGGAACTACGGAATTGGGACTGAATCCACGAAAGATCAACACGTACAACTACAGCTAAAATACGTACACGTATTCGCTAATTTCTAAATCACTAATCTTATCCTTGTAGCTTCGGCAGTTCCGTCGTGGTGATGAATTTATTACTGGCTGGATGGGCTGATAGCTAAGGATCCACACTCGGTTTTCCAATTTCAATCTTCAGCTATCCGGCTTAGCTCGTCGCGTAACTGATAACTAATACTATCAACAACTGCGTGTTGATCTACGGATGCTTAAATTCATTTCACTTCGAAAAATCTAACTCTTCACTTTACTACCTCCTTTTAACTCGCGAAACCCGAACTTATATAATATTTCTCATTTGCATAAATCACGCTTTGGCTCCCGGTGGAGATTGGTTGAAATAGATAAAACTTTAAAGAATTATTGAGGAGGTTAGTGAAAACCGTACAGATCCGTCACATAATGTTCAGAGAACTACAACTGTATGATTCGTAGTTTACGAGAAAAATACGGTAAATGATGACGCATGATGGTCCATGAGGGGGCTTCGCCGTATTTCTTTACTCCTGTACGTGGGTATGGCATACCCCTCACCCTGAACCGGAAGTGTAAGTTCGAGTTTATGGCCGTCATGATCGCCAGATCTCACATCGTTGAATTTATTTTCTATGGGGCCATCTCAAGAAATTGATGTATCGAGAGGTACTGACTACTCAAACGAACTTAGTTACTCGTCTGCATTCTGCTTGTACTTCGGTGGACACCACGCTGCTGGACGTGTGCACTCATCCTTTCCATTGCGTGCTCAAGCCTGCCTCGATATGCATGGTGCACACTTTGAACATCTGCCTTTTTAAATATTTGCTAATATTGCTGTTGTTGTGTCCAATACCGGTTTGTACAGGCTGTGTGTTTGCACTTTGTTTTTCGTATTTTTTCGTAAACTATGGATCGTACAGGTACAGTTTTTAGGGCATTTTTTATGGACTTCCGACGAGGAATCTAACTGTGCAGAGTTTGGCTGCTATTTTCGGAAGACCCTGTATATATAAAAAAAACATAAAATATATATTTTTCAGGTTTTTATAGAAAAACGTATTAAGGTATCCGACTACCCTAAAATTGTAAAAATTGACAACTTTTTATGATTTTATTTTATAAGCCATCTTATTAGCTTTATAAAAATACCAAGTTTCTTATTTTACGTTTACTAGAACAAAAGCTACAAGTGTTTCAGTAAAAGTAGATGCCATTACTTTAAGTAATATATGTCATATCCTTTAAAACGCTTTTAACTCGAGATGTGTTTTTTTTTTTAATTCTCAAACGGGGCCAGCCGCGATTGCTGAAAAAGTTTTGAAAACAATTAACTGAAATTTTTTGTGTATGCTCTGTATAAAAGTGGGAGTGTTTTAACTTTCAGATTTATTGATAATTGTTTTATTACCAAAAATGACAGTCCCTTATGTTAATATAACCAGTGTTTTTTTAAGCAATTTCATATAATAATTGAGATAAAGTGTTCTAAATTTTATAAAATTAAAATATCTCTTATCCTGAAGGTCATAACAACACATCAGAATTGAAAAATCGAAAGTTTGTTCATAAAGTTTTGGTACAGAATGGGCCCCTATTTATGTAATTTTTTGTAAATTTGTACACGTTTTTTCCCATTTTAGTAAAAATTATTTATTTTTCTCTTCTTAATTTTAGCATATTTTTCTTAAAATGTACTAAACAAATTTAAAAACCACAAAAAAAAAATCCTCAGATCTCCATTTTTTTTAACAAAAAGTTGTCGCAAGTAGTCGGATACCTTGAGCAACATTTTTCCACGAGAAAATTAACAATACAAATTTAAAAAATTTGAATTAAGATTCCTCCTACTTTCATAAATATATAAATGTATTTTTTTTTTAAAAAAAACTATGAACAACCTTTCATTGTCAAATCTGCAATGAATTCGTAAGTGTCAGCTGATTCATCTTCTTCATTAATCTGAAGTGAAAGAAAAAATCTTTAATTACATCTCAGATAGAAAACTGAAATGTATCCTGAATATATTAAGTACGTTTGATGATACAAATATAGAAAATATACTTACAGGTTTTGGAGTTCCTTTCATTATTTCTGGAAATTTATAGTTTTGCACAACTGAAAATACTCTTTTACGTTGGTTTGCTCTGAAATAAATGAAATACAAATAGTAAAAAAAAATTCATAAGTATAAAAATGTCAACATTTTTAAATTATGGAAGATTTTAAGAGAACTGAATAATTTTTGGCGCATATAAATTCACTCGGAAATAAATTTTTCATATATCTCTCCTTGAAAAAAGTATTTAGTTAATGATATATTACAACCAGAGTGACATAAATATTAAAAGTAATGTGTACACGAGTAGAGAAAATATACTATTACTTAATTTTAAAAATAGGATGGATACTTAAAAGACATGGACTGGTTTTATATTGTAACATTAGAGAATATAAGTAAAAATATATAATAAAAGATATTTCACACAAAGTGAGATTTCTGGAATATCTTTCCCCGCCACCCCATCTAGGCCGATTTTTTCAATAAGTGTTTTATTAACTATAATCGAAAGCAAGATTTGTACACACATTTGGCATCTTTTATTCGAATTGTTATAATTAAATACCACTTAGATGTAACTATCACATTTTTTCTTAGATTCATAAAAAAAAATTACACAAAGCTTGCTTGATTTGCAGAAAGATTGCATTTCTTAAAAGTGATCAGTAGATTTGTTTTTAGCATATCAAATATTTAGAAATAATGGGAAATTTTTTTAATTGAAAATGTTAACAACATACAAAATATTCAACTATTTAAAATGGAAATTATTAGTAAAAAAAAATGTACTGTTTAAAAAGTTTTAAACTGAAAAATCGTATACTCATACCTTGATATAATACTTGGTGATCTAGTTTCCAATAAATCATTGATTTCATCGTAAGTGAGGAAGAAGAGCACATCCTCCTCCGGTAAGCGTCCCTCAGACACCATCAGTTTAGCAAGATGTCGAAATCCTTGCCTCCAGTGATCGAAACATTTTATTGTGAGAGACTGAATCAAAAATAAAAAATAATTAGTGAAAGAGAAATGTTATAATTCCTTAATCCTTAATTCCCTGGGACAGATAGACGTTTATATATCTAATATATTTTTATATCATTCCAATGATTCAATGCATTCTTTTAGGCATTTTGGTTATTTCTTAGACAACACAGAAGACAAGTACACAGCACAAAGAACATTATAAACTATGACTCTACAAGCCAAACAAAGTACATAATATATATATATATTTTGACTGCAGCGCCATCTATTCAATTAACAGTTAATTTACAACACGAAATTTAAAGCAAAAATTCTTAAGACGAAATATCGGTTAACACGAAATAATACAACAGTCCTGACAAACTACTATGTATTTTCATGTATTTTTTTTCTCTTTTCACGAAACGAAAATTGGTTAACATGAAAAGATTTCCTTTCTAGGGGGAATGAACAAAATACAGAAAACACCATCCACGCAAACGAGATTTAAGATGGGTGTGAAATGAAGCAGATGTTCTTTCACATGTTTTATTGAAAGGAGGCTAAATTGTCTTTCAAATACTCTCGGAATAGCCTGTGATGCTAGCCAATTTTGTTTATCTATAAGCTACTTTCATATTCTTCATTCCTACAAACGCCACAAAAAATCATCTTGTCAATCGGCAATGAAATTCGATTACGAGTACAAACAAAACGAATATAACAAAATGAACGATATCAAACAATTTGTTGACAATTTTATTCTAAAAAAGACAATGAAAAGGAAAATATCGGATTATTTTGCATAGACTCAATAAATGGTTTGTTTTGCAAAAAATTTCAAAATTTTTTATTAAATTTCTTGTGATTGTTTTTATTTTATTTATTTTTATTAAATACATGCAAATATATATATATATATATCTGTGTAAATAAAATGTACTCTAATAATAATTTTGTTAAATACCTGTTCCTTTTTGCGATATCCTTTAACAAGAAAAAATATTTCAGTCCCCTTAGTTTCATCTTAAACGATTTTCACTGTATATATATATACGTGTGTGTGTGTGTGTGTTTCTATATTCAGAAATATTGTTATTAATTACACACAACGCAATAAATTTCTAGTTTCAAATAAATCAGAAAAAATAAAAAAACTATAAACATTTTACTAAATACTGTTTAATTAAAAAATACCCAATTAATTTTTAATAGATATTTGAATAAAGAAATTCTAAATAGTAAGGATTAAATTTCCATAGTTTTAACCAAGTTATTATTATAAATTTATTATTCTTCCTGGTTAGTTTTAGATACCCCCAATTTATATTTAATTAATTTTAATTTCAATTTCTATTTCTATTTTTAAGTAATTTAGATAAATTACTTTTTTTAAATTTATTATAATTTTTAAATCATATAATCTTAAAGTCCCTAAGATAATGGTAGCATGTTTACAATTCGGAATTTATTATTTCTATTCTTTTCATACTTTTGCTAAGTGCTGCTTTTCAGCCATTGCTTTGCTTTGAATTTGTATATGAGTCCAGAATCTGGCAATAAATTGTTTATTATACTCAGATTTAGCGCGGGCTCTGCATTTCTGTATGCAATTTTTAGGTAAGTTACCTTTTTCTCATAATGGATTTAGATTTCCTATCCATTATTTTCAATAGGTTTTTGCTCAGTATTATTAACAGAAAGGGGGAAGGGTTGGCTGGCCACAAAACATGCTCACCCCCACTTTTATATAAAAAAAGTTTTTTATATATATAAGTTGTCCTATAAGTCAGCAATGTTTATAATGCTATAGGATCAATTATTTTATATTTAACTCTGTTATTTTAATTTTTCATATCTTCTTTTAAATTCTGATGTCTGGTTATCTTGCAATTTCAATTCTTTTCCGTTTTAATCATGTTTATTCATCTCTCGCTCTCGTAGAAAAATTTTGATTATATATATATATATTATAAATATATATATATTATAAATATATATATATATACATATATATATATATATATATTTGCAATCCTGGCTCCTAAGGGCAGGAGTTTGCTTTAGTACTACTGTGGCTAAGACTTTATTCTGTCATGACTATAGTTATCTTAGGTTTATAACTATTTTGTATATATTTTTGAAATATATATATATATAAGAATCAGAAGTATTTTGTTGAATATGATTCAAGTCGTCTTTATATTTTTATGCCAGATCGTGTCCTCCTGTGTTGTATGTTCACCATTAAACAGTGTGTTTATAGCAAAACACAATGTCATATCTTTTATTTACCCTAAAGCAGGGGCGACCAACCCAACTGACCACTTCTAAAAATCACTAAAGTCCCACGGGCTGTTTATAAAAATGTATATCTTTATATTAGTTTTGGACCAGTTACAAACATTTATGGAGTGAAAAATTAAAACAGATTGATATATTATAATTGTTTCCATTGTTTTTCATGTATACAAACATAGATGATATAATAATAATAATGAAATGATCAAATAACACTTAATTTATTTAATTAGTGAGATATTTATTTCTCATCTCTTTCACTCAGTTTTTGCAAGTCGATCTCAATTCATGTATTTGTGTATCGTAATTGATGTTGCAGATTTTCGTCCGTTAAGTTTAAACACGATTTATGTTTGATAAGAGTTTCAATTTTGAATAAACATATTAGCATTAACAGAAACAACGGGATAAAATGGAAACAGTCATGGGATTTATTTGTTACAAAAAACCAATAAATTATAGTTCAAAAAAATTTAAAAAACACGTTTATAGTGAATCGAACTAAAAAGTAAAAAAAATAATTCTTAAAATAAGAATAAAATAATTAACGAGAAAATTAATGTCATTAGGGTAAAAGCGTGAGGTGCTCTATATTAATTGTTATAATTTCTTACTAGTTATATTCCGCAATGTTGATTTCGAGTAAAAATGTATTACAAAGCGCCCCACGCTTTTACCCCAATGACATTAATTTTCTCGTTAATCATTTTATTCTTATATAGAATTATTTTTAAACTTTTTAGTTCGATTCACTATAAAAGTTTTTTTTTTTTTTAGTTTTTTTAAACTATAATTTATTTTTAATTTTTTAGTTCAATCTACAATAAAAGCTTGTTTTTTAAAGTTTTTTTAAACTATTATTTACTCATTGTTGAATTTAACCTTGAGTTTTTTTTTTTGACAATTGGAGCCGGGGAGGGGAAATTACGTAGCTGCTGGAATTAGTCTTGCTCTTCGATGGGTATTAACTAATGGGTCTGAAGGGTTTACTTTCCCCTTACGGGCCTCGGATCAGTCCCGTATCGTTATATTTTAAAGATTCCATCTCTATGGATGCAGGTCAAACTAATAAAAGTGTTTTAAGAAGAAATATTAAGTGTTAATCGTATTGCCACATCTTTTAAACGTATTGCTATAATGTTAATTCGTATCATCACTTCTAAACGTATTATTTTATTAAAATAAAAAAACATTTAGCAGTTAGAGCATAAATTTTTTTTTATTTCCAATTTCATAAAAACTAGACAATTGCTTATATTATGGTAAGAAATTTCTCTCTCTGACGCACACCCACCTTTCACTTTCTCACATAAAGAATACTTTTTAGTTTGTTTTATTTCTATTAACCACAAGTGTATTCATTTTTAGGGCTACACCTTAATCTTTTAGTCGCTAAATCTGGAATTAGTCGCCAAATCGGGAAATGGTATATGGAATTAGTCGCCAAATCTGAAAATGGTGTATGTTATAAGTCGCCATATCTGGAAGTGGAATATGAAATTAATCTTCATATCTGGAAATCGTTATTCCTGATGTCCTGGTCAGGAAAATGGAGCAAAATTATGAAATTATTGTATTGCCATCAGTCCTTGACAAGTGAGCAAAATTTCGAATTAATCTGATCTTTTCGAGTGGGTAAAAATCGAGTTCAAAGATTCCGTTACATACAATTAAAACTTATAAAAACGTGTTAAAAATATTGTATAAAATAGCCGTATTTTGTAAAGTTGTAATTATTCTCACGGGCCGCAAAATTATTCAAAGGGGGCCACGGGTTGGCCACTCCTGCTCTAGACAAATACCGTGCCTTAATACATGGCTATAACAAAAAAAATCACGTATCATTACACTTACACGAGAAAGGAATTTTAAAATATCAAATAAATAATTCAAATTGTAAGAAAAAAAAATCGTTAACTATTTTCAAATACAAACAATTATTCATGATTTTTTTAGATATATATTTCAGAGTCTTATCACACGTTGAAAATAAAAGGAAAATTGGAATTTATTGTAGTATAGTAACTATGATGAGAAAAAATTTTGAGTCAAAATTACATAAATAAAAAAAGTCAACAAAACACACCTTGGAAAATTCCCTTCTTCTGACGCCTTTACGACACTGAGGTAAAACAAATTTCAAATAACACCTGGAAAAGTTATTCTAATAATCACAGTTTTCTTGATCAAAACTGTTGATTTACATAAAATAATTAAAATACCTTAATCTATATATTCATATTCTTTTACTTATTAATATACAAATGTGTCTTGCTTACTTGGACATAAAACTCAAAGGCACATTAAGCTCGGAAAATATCGCATCAATGCTTTTTTCTTTCTTAGTGTCTCCTTTACTGGTACCAGCTAGATTCTTAGGGGGAAAATGGCTTAAGTTTAAAATATTGAAAAATGTATTTATATGCATTATTTTTTTTCATTTTTGACTATTTTGTAGGGATATTTTGAAATTAACTAAACAAAGTAAGAAATGTATTCGTTAAAGTTTTTTGAGACAAGTTTAGTTTAAATGAAGCTTAATTTTATTCAGCAAAAAATAGAAGAAAGTTTTTATTGTATAATTAGTCCAGTAAAATTGTCAATTATTATCTGTAAATCACTTATTAATTCATGTAACTCTTTAGTGTTCCGAAAAGTAGCGTGTCAAATGAAAAAACAAAAAGTTTTCTCGATTTTTGCACTTTAAAATTTTTATGACAATTTTGAAAAACAAAATACCATTATAAAATAAAAGGAATAAACAGGAAAATCGTAACTAAAATTTTCTGCAAAAACTTGACTAGAAAGTTATATAAAAAATTACGAAAAAGAAATGTTTTTAAGGTGTACAACTACTGAACAACAACTAATTTGTTAATACAGAAAGCACTGCTTTTAAAAAAAACGTTTTAATGCTATTCTCATAATTCCAACAAAATATAATGGATACATGAGTTATTTCACATTCTAACTTTTATTGTGGATTAACATAAAATCACTGCACTCGTTCGAAATGCCAACACTTAGTTTTACAGACATTTCTCTATTCCCTCTGGAAAAAAAATGCTCTTCGAAAATTGACATCAAATTACATCTATCGTTGCTATAGAAGCTAGGGTGTCAAAGAAATTATATAGTTTTTTCAAAGCCGGAACTTACATGTTCAAACACACACACAGCACTTTTCAACAAAAGTAGAAATTGCGAGATAGAATTTTGCATTGTTTACTGATGCAAGACATAATTTTTTCCTTTCATCACATATCTTTATAATGCAGCTGCTTAATGTGACTCTTAATATCATACAGTTGGGATATATATCCTATACATTAATCGATATTTTGAATTTACTATACAGCATTTTATCATCTTTTTACGCTAGATAATACATTATGTGGCATAGGAAATGTAGCAGCAAGAAGTGATCAGAAAGTGAAAAGACTCAGTAAATATAGACAACAATTAATGATAAGAATGATTGGAATTATTTTGAAATGACGCTGGTAACATAGAATGAGAACTACGTCAACTCATTAGGCTATTGGATAACAGCGGAACACTTTATCAAAGCTGGTGAACCACAAATACGGTTAGAGGTTGATATATGAGATTTTATGTATAAACCAACCAAATTTCTCAGCTCATTCATCCATACCCTTCGTAAAGTCGTCTATCTGTTGAAACTACTTCCATTGATGGCGCTCTAACGTTCTCTGCTATTACATGTGTTCTTTGAAATAGGAAAAAAAAATAATCCACAATGAACCCGGCAAAAATAACGCCACTGATATTGCACATTCTACAAATTTTGTTCCCTTACATTTTACATAACGTGAGAAGGATAGTGTGTTCACTCCTTTCACATCATTTGCATAACTAAAATTATCATAAAATTATCACATTTTTCTAGTCCTTTCTTCTTGTTACACTTTAAATGTCACGTTGTGCATTTAGTAAGATGTACTGAAATATTAGGGTGAAACGGAAAATGAGTTTCCCCCGTCGACTGTAGTCAGAGTTGTGTTAGAAAGTGAAAAAATAGAATGAAACATTAAAGGTGGCAAAAATTTATTTTCCACATACGGATCAAGTACATTGAGACATTTGTCATACCGCTTGATAAGCTTCAAAAAGTCCTCAAGGAAAAACTAAGAGCTTTGGATATAGAAAAAGCGTTTAGGGGGAAGTTTGAATTTCAGCGTTGCTTCCAACTTCCTTGCGAGATTCTTCTTCAAAGCCAGAAACAGATGAAAGTCGCTTAGTGAGAGATCAGGACTGTATGGCGGATGGTATAGGTGCTCTCAACCAAAAGTTTCAATATGGTTTTACATTGCCGTAGTGTAATCTCGCATTGTCATTTAACAACAGAATGCCATATCTAAGAAGCCCAGGCCACTTTCCCCCAATCTATCTGCTTGATCACTGCCGACCACTACCCAATAGTGCATCGGTGTCTTGCACGTTCACTTGCTGTTTCATCATTCGCCCAAAGCCATTAAATGATTCTACCGTATGCAATAGCCCTGAATTTTTCCTGGAGGGGCTTTTGAAGACATCAAGTGGTATGACTAATGTCTCTATGTACTTGGTACTTAAATGGAAAAATAAAATTATGTCTTATCTTTAATGTCTCATTCTATGTTTTGTCTTCCATACGCAACTCTGACCACAGTCGACAGGGGAAACTTATTTTCCAAGTCACTCTCGTATGTTGAAGTTCTTACAGTTTTTTTTAACAATTTATTCCAGATTATACGTTTTGCAAGAAATTGAGACAGGTTCCAGAATAATTAGTTCTAGGTTTCGGTTCAATGAGCTTTATGAATAATGTAGCCTTGCTTTTAATAATGTTGATGCTTTTGATAAATTGATTTTAAAGGAACTACAACGAATAGTTAATGAATGAGAGCTTAGATAACTTTACTAATCAATATATTCATTAAACCATGATCGTATTACACATAATTTCTCACTTAAAACTACATTACTCGTATAATAATTTCACTTAAATAAATGTCTACCTGTAAGAGTTTGACCAACAGCTTAGGATCCATTCCCCATGTGATAGATTTGACATCAAACTAAAATGTGAAAAAAAATCGAAAATAAAATAAAATATTATTAAAATTTTGAAAAAGAAATATTATTTATTATTAACTTTTGGTATTATAACATATTTAATACAATTTTACAGAATTTTTTGAATAACCGCTTACTTCTCTAAGACATCTGTGCCCATGCCTATTGAGGAATTGTCGAAACTTATTGCCAGCTATTGATGTTGATGCCTTCAACCATTCTAAAGCCTCCTGCAAGTATATAAAAAACAAAACAGTATTTCCATTTCTCACTCATGATTTCTTTTAAATTTAAATACAGGGTAATTCTAATATAATAGAACAAACTTTTAGGAATGGCACTACTGACTTTTAGGTACAGGAATGTGTGGAAGGAAATAAACACACAAAAAACAATAATAGTTTATATTTATGCGACACATGAAAATTAACATCTTGTTTATTCTTAATATCTCCAATATCGCCACAAAATGCTTCTATACAGCAATTAAAACAGTAAATGCTCATAATTACGATCCCAGACAGTAACACAAACTTGGCAACATCAACGGAGCGATAATCAAACAATTGCAAAGATGCCAAGAAAAGATACTTTGCAAAGGGGGCTCCTTTGCTCTTGGTCAAAACCTAGACTTTATACAGTCAAACTAATTTACATATTACGTGTTCTTCTTGAAAGGCTGTGAATTAATGTGAATGCTAGCCCCAAAGTTTCCCCAAGAGGATTAATAGGAAAAATATCGCGAATAGACCCTTTACAATGTGACATCGTATTTTTCTGAAAGAGATTTTATGAGTGCTGCTGCAAGATGCTCCGATTGTCGTTCATAAGCATTATGGTATACACCAGCTTATTTCAGTATGGATGTGTCCACAATTATCTGAACCTCAATTTTATGTCTTCGCAGCAAGTCTGATGACCACCCCATCACAAGATTTTTCAAATCTTAGTTTCTTTGAATTAATTGTCCCTTTGGAATGTTGGGCCCTCCTTTATGGTACTCCAAAGAATTCTACTGAGGAACTTGTCCATTGCAGCTGCATACGAGCAAGAAATATCTGAAAATTATCGCTGATCATTTCGCTCTCTCTGCTAAATCTGTGTTATAATTGGTGTAGGCCTATTTATTCTAAACACTAAATAAAAACATTTTGCCACAGTATTGTGGGTTTTATTGTTCCTTTCATGTCCTTTTGTGTGTGTTTTTACTTCCACTCATTACTTTTGACTATGCATTCTTTAACGCGCACAAAAAGTATTTGTTATATTGATCTTCACAATCTTCCTCACAGTTTGTCGCTTGATTTTAGAGCAACCCTGTTCTTCATTTTGGAATGAAAATTTATATAAAATTTCAAATCAAAACTTACCTCTACAGACATAGAGCTGAATTTTTCCTTCCCAATATCTTTCACTATCTGATCAGCCACATCCTGTAAAATAAAAGAAAATAGAGTATTATATTAAAGAATGAATTATAAAAAGGAAGGATTTCAAGTTAAATTTCGATGATTAAATCTTGTATCAAATATATCTTTTTTTTTTAATTTTTCTTATTTACCTGCATTGCTTGAGGAACATTTGCGCTTTCTACATCTGAAGAAGTTGCTAAAAGACTTGCAAAGTCACTGTAAACATCAGTATCAAAGTCTAAAATAAAATGAAATTAGTTATTCAAGTTTTGGTTTTTAATTCATTTGTCGAAAATTGCTTAGATCGATGGTTCACAAATTGTTTTTCAAAAAGAATCTTTAAAAATAACTGTTGAGGTAATAGAGGGCGCTGTTTCAACAGCGCTGTTGTGCAGTTGTAATAACAGCGATGTGTAAGTAATGAACAAGTAATATAAAAAATATTTAAGTCAATTTCTACTTTGAATGTATGAATAGAAAGTATTTTATTAACGGTTGAAAATGTGAACAAGTTATACATGTCAGGTTTGAAAAAATTAACTTTAAAATTAAGGGAGTAATAAATAAAAATAGAGCGAACTCTTTATCATCGCGTAAGGATTTGTGGGTAAGTAAGCCTATTTAAAGGTGGAGCGAGCGCTGACGAGGGCGATCTAAAGTTAACTTTGCATACAAATCTTCTAAGTGGGAACTCCCTTTAAAACCCCCATAACTCAACAAAAATACGTAATTTACACATTGAACTACAACACACGCTTCCGCTACTATCGTTTAAAACTAGGTCAGATGAAAAATGCTGACGTCATTCACCATTCCCCTCCCTGCGACTGGAGGAGAGATCGGCGTTTTTTTCGCCTCTTCGACGTTTCTTCCTCCACCCTCTGCCCCCTCCACGTATTGACCCGAAAGGGTTTCTCCGGACGGCTTTACCTCTCTCAATTTGCCTCCCTTCGGGAGGCGTCTCTCGTCTGATGGTTGTTCTTTTTCACCCTATCTTCAGGGATACTGGGTATAAGCAATTATTGCTGGAACCCGAACCATCTAATTTTCGTTTCGTCGCGACGAGGGCGAACGCGTACTGGAGAGAAGTAGCTGGTGGACTTCTGGCCGGATTACCGTCTATTGTTCTATAGCATGGCGTGCCAAAGGGACGCCATGTTGGATAGTAGATTATTATAGAAGAAATAAATAAGAGTTAAGGTATCCGACTACGTTCGGAGACTTATTTTTTTATTTTTCTAAAATTCACTAAAATATTTACATTTTTAATTTCATTTTTTGCACTATGATAAAAAACACAGTTATAAATAATATACATACATTAAAATTTACAAAAATTTAAAATTTTAATGAAATTTTAAAGAAATTTTAATTAATTTTTTAATTTTTTCAAAGGCTCTATTTTTAAAAATAATTTATATTTTACAAAAAAAATTGCTGCAGCACATTTTTCAAACACATTTCTAGAGGTTGTACTACAAGTTTTAAATTATTTTCTTTTAATCAAAAGTTATAGCTAATCGAAGCTACAACCTATGAATTTCATTCAAATTTTCCGATACTTTTATAAGGAAATCCAACTATAAAATCACTAAAAATTGTTCAATTTCTTAGCTGCTAGTCCAACCTCTAGATAATACTATTAATAACATTTGTGTAAAATTTCATACAAGTATCTCTATTGGCTCTTTAGATATCACATTTGAAATATCAAGAAATTTACAAAAAAACAGTTTTGAGAAAAATGCATTTAAACTTTATAAATGTAATTTCAAAACAAAATATCACAAGTATATTACTAAAACTCTAATGATTTATATTTAACACCTCCACTCCTTGCTATTTTATTAAATTTTAACTTTCTTTGGGCCCTATATTTTTTTTCTGGCTGATTTTTAAAAAGGCAAAGAATGTTGTTTCGAGTCACTGTGCGAATGATGGCAAGAAATCTTTCATCATGCAGTGTATAATAATTTGCATTTATGCCAAAAGCTTTCAAACAAACAAATAAAAGCTTTGTTAAAAATAATGACAGCAATATGGGTACCCAAAGAAAATGTTTTCAGCTCAATAAAAGTTTCTTTCAGAACACTTTGCCGAAAAAACGCGTTAAATGATTTGTTTACATTTGTGTCACACCGTGGAGGCAATTTTATAATAACTGCTTATCAAACAACTTTGTATACACAGGTTTAACAATATTTAAAAGTTTCATGGAAAGGCTTACACCTTTATTTATATATATTTTTTCCGGTGGCTATTCTTCATTGATACTCACACCAGCTCTCAGCTCCATTTGGGCATGGTGCATACATGGGTATCTCTCTGATGGAGCCACCGAGAAAAAATGCCGCACTTAGCAGAGCTTTGACGTGATTGGTGTTACTGCCATAATAGTTTTGAATTTTATTAATCATAACACTGGAAAGTTTTTTCTTTCCCACCGAGGTTTTTCTGGCTTTTTCTAAGTTTTCTTTGCCGAATACTCACTCTTTCTTAGAAGTATATTAGGCACTCATTTTATGACACTGTTGACATCAAATAGATCTTTAACTAAAATGTATCCTTGGGAATCACCATCACACACCATAGAAATCAACATTGTTTTAAGATCTCGTGGTATAAAATCACACAAAGATTTTGTACGCACAAACAGATTCCATGATTGAAGTAAATACCAGATGAATGCAGGAACACGCATGTTCGACTAGACATTTAGAATTCTACAAAACTTAGACATAATTTCCTAATCTGGAAGTTTCCCAGTGGCGATGGATAAAGTTTCTATAGAAACTTTTAGGGAAGAATGTCCATGTATCTGTCGTCAACGGATATTCCACATTCTCCAATTGACGTGTTGGAACATTTTGTAATGCTTTTTACAACCAACACAGCAGCATTCATGACATCTTTAGCCGTTGATGTAGCAGCAGCCAAGATATTTCTTTCACAAAGTCTATATGCTCTTTTTGCCATACGGCATAACATATTCAGCTTAGCACGTAACTTTTTCGCAGACAAATGTCATCTTCCAATAACTCACATTCCACAAATAAGTTGCAAATTAATTGAAGTTTGGTTTTTAAGCTTTTTAGTAGCTGAAAAAATGACAATAAAAGTACATTTGGAGCATTTTAAAGTCACATTAGAAGTCAGTCCAAACAAGTAATCTTCATGCAGGTACAGATTCTTCTCAAAACAATTGAAGAAACACAAATTGAGAAAAACATACTTCCCAAAATATTTAAATAAAATATTCCATAACCTCTTAATGTTCAATTAAAACATTCTTTGCACTGTGAAAAATTCTTCAGTGAATCCAGTTTTTGTTCATTACAAGTTTGAATATTTGCTACTTCCAATGTTTTTGTTACCAATCTACTGTTATCAGTCCACTGTTGCATTTTCAAGAAGTTATTTTTATAGTTTTATGAACCATTATAACTTGAATTTTTAAAAGCAGAATGTCTAGAAACCATCAACGATCAAAAATTGTACAATTAAATCGAAAAAAGTTAAGTTTTTACAAGAAATTTAGGATCAAAATTCGTAAGGCACAAATCAAAACAAAAACATGTGAGGTCAGAAGAAACAAATGTTGCCAATCGCAAGATTCGAATTAAAAGATCGAAATTGTTGCCCATCAATTAAATAATTAAAAAAATTGTCAGAAATAGTTTTTAAAATTATAATGGGTTGAAACTGCAAAAATTATCGGTAAAAAGCATGTTAAACAGACAACTTCCGGTTTCGATTTCACCACTTCCGGTTTCGAATGACAGCTGTAAAAATATTTTAAACATCTGTAACTTTTTTTCTAATTATCGCACAGACAAAACAAAGACAGATTTAGAAAGCTAATTGCTTGAACTTTAAAATGGTAAAATAAAAAGGAAATGCGATTTTTGACCGAAAATGGCATTTTCAACGTAGTCGGATACCTTAACAATAGAAGATGCCTCATCATTTTACCCGCAGGCCTGGGGCCTGTCATACATATATATACTGAGAGAGTGAGCTATAATAGTAGGAATTGAATAATCCTCGAGTGTGTGTGTGTGCGTGCGTGAGCTACTTCCTTTGAAGAATTTTCATTAGCGATACATTATTTGTGCTGTAGGTCAAAGATCACTTACATTGAAAGAATATATAGGCAACATATTTTACAATAATAAAGGCCCAATAACTATCTCACCTATATTTATCCATTCATGTCCGCTTAGAAATCTATAATAATAGGGTTAGTAGTTTATTTCTTATTTCTATATAAATGAATTATATAGATAAATTTATTCTCAAAAGAGACTCCGATTTAACGGTGTTCATAAGAAAGGGAGACTTAGAGGCGGAAATGCTTTCTGGTGACTGATATGGGGGCAATAGCAGTAGGTAAATAATTAACACTTCTCTTCATTACCTTCGATAGTTTCAGGTCGAAATTTGAAAATCTGATATGTATTTATTAACTATAACTGAAAAATTTTGCTTTTATCACAATCATAGTAATATTTATTCAGATTCCATTTACACTGTAAATGGAATCTTCTATTTACAGTGTAAATGGAACACTTCCTATACTACACTTCCATTCCCCACACTTCCATTTTACTGCTCAAAATTTAAATAAAAGAAATTATGTTGGTTTTTTAAAAAAAATTTTAGAAATTATTTTGAGGAGATAAAATATGAATATTTTATTCCATGTTAGTTATAGGCATATTTGTGCAACATTATGAACATACTTACTTCCTTTTGCCTCACAAAGAGTCGTAAACATGTACATATTCCAATTTGAGGAGTTTTCTGAGCAATGCATATGATAAAGTACTGCCTAAAAAATATAGCTTGTATTATATATTTTACTAATATTCAAAAATTAAGCCTAACTTAATTCACAATATAATGAATAAAGATTGATTCTACGCAACGAAATTTATTACAATAATTAAAGTAATATAGAACAAGGAGAAGGGAAACATGCAAAATAGAAAGTAATATAGCGGATTTAATTGCATATCTTACTGTATTAGGATGCCTCGATCTGTTGGTGTAATAAAAAATATTGTGTCATCTTTTTTTGATTCTAAAATTAATCTCGCTTATTTTATGTATGAAAAATAAACAGTTGCACTGCCCTTATTTTACATTTTTCTTTTTAATATTTTGCTAAATATTTCAGAAAACAAATTTTTAGTCAAAGGAAGTTAATGTTATAAAAGTACAAAATTCTTTACAGAATTAAATAAAAGATAAAAGTAAATGCGAAGACTAAAGATTTTAAGGAATTGGTCATAAAAACATTCTTCAAAAACAATTAAATTCCTTAAAAATTTATTCTTGTAAGGGCGGGAAAGAAATTAAAAATTTCAAAAATCAAATTGATAAAAAAATGAAACAGTAATGCTAAAATGATGCCCCTCCCCTCCCCGCACCTCAATAATTTCAAAAGTTAACGCGATAATTATTTCAAAAGTAAAATTCGTTCTTACCTCGTCAAAATCAGAACAGGAATTCAATATAGCTTTGAACGTTTCTTTTGCTGTCTTTGGTTTTAAGAAAGCCAAATGATAATTATCGATTTTTTTCTTGGCTTTGTCAATACCGTAATCAAAGAAAAACAGTTCCTAAAGGGAAAAGAAATGAAATGATTTATTTAATTAATTATCGGTCTATATTTGTATGGAATGATAAAAAATATCGCACATGTCTTATGAGTAAAACAAACATATAACCATAATACATTTTTATCCCAAGTAGTATTAACTTTTAACATTTGAATGTTATTTGGTTTACAAGGAGAGATCATGAAGAATCATAAAAATGTTACATTATTAAATACCTGCAAAAAATATCTCTTTATGCCTTCATGAACTTGTTTAATACAATTCATTTCTGACGACGTTCGTATAAGTGTTGGAAACGTCTAAAATCTCCTGCTTCTGTGCTTATTTTAGTTTGTATGCAACAGGAACTCGGATGTCAAACTTCATAGAAGCCAATTAGGATCGTAAATGGTGAATGCAAATAAACATCGCCTTTAATTATTTGACCTCCCAATACAAATTTTGATGGTATTTCAGACAGCTAAGCCACTGTTACCAGATTGGAAGATTTTCATACCAACAACAATATTAGCCCAATAATTTGTACTCTTACACTAATAATTAAAACTGATTTTCGTTGTTCTTGCGCATAAAGTTTGGGAAACTTTTTTGCCGAATACGTAACCTATAAAACTGATGTTGCTTATTTTTCTAATATTTTCATTGATTTTATACAAACTTTGTTAATGGAGAACCATTGAATAAAGAAGCAAAAAAAAAATTGCCTTTAGCCAGTCAAATGTTTAAATGTATAAGTAAATACAGGTAAATTTTTTCATCGTATATAATTATAAAGGAAGAAGAGAAAGGGGGGGGGAACGCTATGTATGAAAACGCAATACTTTGAAGCCCACATTTAAAGAACTCTGAAGAACCGCAACCGTCTATGCAAAGAGTCACATACGGTTCGCGAGCCACGGTCTGATGAACCCAGATCTAGAGCAAAGCGTCGATCCCAAACGACACTTTAACGTATCATGCTAACAACGAAGATGTTGCACTTTAACGTATCATGCTAACAACGAAGGTGTTGCACTTTAACGTATCATGCTAACAACGAAGATGTTGCACTTTAACGTATGCTAACAACGAAGGTGTTGCACTTTAACGTATCATGCTAACAACGAAGGTGTTGCACTTTAACGTATCATGCTAACAACGAAGATGTTGCACTTTAACGTATCATGCTAACAACGAAGGTGTTTCACTTTAACGTATCATGCTAACAACGAAGATGTTGCACTTTAACGTATCATGCTAACAACGAAGGTGTTGCACTTTAACGTATCATGCTAACAACGAAGATGTTGCACTGTAACGTATCGTGCCAACAACGAGGATGTTATTTAAGTCAAGACAGTATATTAAAACTCATTCATTTTAATTATACTGTATTTAATTAATTTTAATTTAAAGTTTAAAGTTTAGTAACTATTTTCAGAGAAAATACAGAAAAACGTATTTTTTCATTGATATTCGCACATAAGTTTCCAATTTTAAATTGATTCTTGGGACTTGAATAATAACTTGCATTGAAGATAATTTACGTTATTAAAATGAAAATTGTTAATGTTTTTTACAAGCTCTAACAATTTTTAACTATCATATCTCAACATTTAATATTGTAATGATGTGATAAAAAGTAATACGTAACTATGAATGTAATAATTCGTTCAACTGATATAGCGTAGCCAAGCAATAGTTATAGATAAACAGTTATTAACTATCAGAATTTTGTCCGAAAGATTCGGACCAATAGCTGATATCTTCATATCATCAATAAATTAATAATATTTAACAACTGAGATAATTATTTTAGAAATAACGAATAGTTATTATTGCATATTGGATCACAAAATTTGGAAAATACTAACCGGACATCCTTCTAAAACTATCCTTTATGTATTAATTTAATCGAACAATGTCCGTGGGCATAAAGTGGAAAGCTGATATTTGCACATCCAGAACACTTATTTCAATTTATAAAAATGCATATACTAAATAAATTAGTACTAAATTGCTACATAAGGTTTCCTCTAAATTTATCTAAATATGAGCAAGAACAATCAGCACAGAATAGAATTATTTTGCTGGTTACCTTATAATATCGTAGGTCAGATATAAAGGATGATTTAAATTCTCCGGGGGCTTTGTGGCTGGCATATTCTAACAAGTCCGGATCATCTAAAATTCGTCCAAAGATACTAATCATAAAACCTTTGGATCTTGGCGTATTCAGTCCATATCTAACTAACATCTAAAATAAACCAATTATATCAATTAAAATCATTTTTTATTTCGTACCAGTATACATAAAGTCAAAACTAATACAGTTCTAGATCTTGAAATTAGATTTTACCTCTGCAACTGTAATCATCATATTGTTGAAAAATGGCAAAATTCCAGACAGAAAATATTTACTTTGGAAGAGATTATCAACAATGCCCTTTTCAAAAGCATCCCTCTAAATATCAAACGAAATAAGTTAATTTTTTTTTCAGGACAAGTTCATTTCAAATGTAAAATATTATGGCAAAAAAGTTACTTTCAAAACATTGCTGAAGCATTTTGTGACAGTTTCGATTCCCAGGGGTGATGTAGCACCAGGCATGACTTCCCTAAAAACATTAAAATTATATTGCTTATTTAATTTATAAGTATTAGCTATTAAAATTAATGAGTACTTTATTCGATTAACTGCATTGTTGAAATAGTTCAGAATTTTACGAACCCCAAAGAAGATGAAACGGTACGAATATCTGTAATGCATATTCCTTGCATTTATGCTGTATTTGTGAAAGTTAATTAAGTCGTATATTCATCATTTCGATATTTAAGTTTGAAGATGAACTAAGCTCTATTTAATGAAATTACAAGACACTGAATTTAACAGTAAAAGTTTTGCATTTTGTAAGGATTGCAAACTACGATAACGTGTGGAAATGTTCTAACTAGATTTTTTGCTAGTAGCTAGTTTTGTTTTTCATAAATTTATTCTTTTCCAAATCATTTTTATAGCAGTGATTTTAACCCATTTTTAAATCTTGATATTTTTTTTAAAGATTGAGGAAAATCTTGCTTGTCAATGTGTAGCTTTCGATGTTTTCAACCTTGCTTTCAATAGTACCAAATGGTCTTCGGGGTAATGAAATGTCGGACTTTTTGACAAAGAAAGGAATTGGTATTCTACAAAGGTTTTGTAGAGTCTTGTCTCTACATTATGCTAAATTAAGGCCAAAAATAAAAAATTTCCGACATTCATCAATGATATCGTCGAGTGAATTCCTACGCTGCTGGATATAAGCTTTAGTGCGTGCTTTCTGGGTCTCATTTCTTTAGGATTTACCTCATGCAACTGCTGTGGCCGTGTTTGGTGTTCAAATGAAAGTGATTAGAGTCGTGTATCCACGAGATGCGTAGGGCCAGAAATGAAACAGATACATAGATAGAAACAAAAATATTTAATGAGTGAAATGCATACAAAGTTAGCTAAAAGAAATCTCCATGGCGTTTAGGCAGGCATCCCATTGTTTAGGAAGGTTACGAATTCCGTCCGCGAAGACCAATGTTGGTTGATCATGGAACCATTTCAGAACTGCAGCCTTTACGCCATCGATGGAGTGAAATCGTTGACCCATTAGGCTGTCAACATCACCTTTCCGGCTGATGAGCTTTGAATTTTTAGGGTTTGTGTGAGTCGAGATGTTTCCATTGCGTACTGAAGGACTTTCGGCTGGAAGTGGTGACACCGGGTTTTATCCTCTGCCACTATGTGCTGCACAATGTTGTTACTGGCATCCTTGTAGATCAACAAATGTTTCAAACTCAGGTCCATTTCGGCTTACACCTTTTCAGTGTTAAAAACTTTATTACAACTTGCTGATCCGTTTTGGAAGCAGTAGCATCCTACCAACAATTTTTAAATGAATACCATGACCTTACGAATGCATTTTTCACCAATCTGTTTGCACACGCGTGTGCGTAGTACATACACCTTCACTATCGCATTTGTTTTTCTAAATTACATTGAAAATTGTTCTCATGCAAAGCTTCGAACCACTTTCATTTGAACACGCCTAATACGTTGAACCGGACACGGCCGTTTCAATGCCTACCTGTTTTGTTTTAATTTGACTAATTTAAATGACTGTGTTTTGTGTGATTCTGGACTAGCTCATTTAGATTTTATTTGATTTGTGGCGCACCTGAAGCAACAAGAGGGCTACTAAAGACGGACTTTGTAGTTTTGAGTGAACGGTCAAGTGAAGAAGACGATACTTGAGCTTTGGCACCATTTCTAGCTTTCACACCATGTCAACAGGAGAACTTTGAGACATGATAGTTTTAACGTGCATCAGCTCCTCAACACGGTGGGTCTTTAGTGGTCCTAGAGCTCGAGCTCGTGATTCAACAACTCTGGTCATGAATTCGTGACCATATCCACTTGGCTACCAAGGACACATCTGTTCATTAGGGTTAGTGTTCTGCATTTAATGACTTGTATTGTATTATTAAGAAATATTGGAAAGCTCGCTGCCTGGTTACCTGATGGTCAATGGCATGGTAATTGACCAATAACAATATTTTAAAAACAAAATTCTCGTTCCCCTTTTACATTCCCAATGATCTTCATGTAGCTTTGAAGTGCCCCGTTAATTAGAAGTTATCCATCAACAGCATATTAATGCCCAAATGTTAGATGTGCAATGATATTTTATGATACATACAAATTATACAGGTATTAAATAATCTGTAATTATAGTTAGAATTATTATACCCTAAGTATTTAAATTATAGTAAAATTGATTTTTCCGAAAAATATATTAGAAAGCAATGATTGAATATATAAAATTCTTACCCAACATTTGCAACGGTGTAATATTCATTTTCGCATCTTAAAGGTGCATCAAATTCATGCTTAATTTCATGATCTGTCTCGGCTGACGCATTTGTAACGGGACGAGACTGGAAATGGTTGAAATAAGTATATTTTGTGTTTTAGGTGTGAATATGATAGCAAAAGCATATTTAGAAATTACTATATAATACCATTAACTATAGATACTGCAAAATACATTACATTATAGCCATTTCCATGTATTACATTAACGTAATTAAGTCTTATTATAGATATAATTCTTACTTGTAACATGTATATTTCATCATCTAAAATTCCCCATTCTATGTCTCTGGAAGACTTATAAAACCTCTCAATCTAGAAAAGTAACAAAATTTGTATAAAAATTCATCTTGGTTATAAGTATTGTAGTTTTAAGGCGATGTGGTACCTTAAAAATCATTAAACTGTCAAAAAAAAATTTATTGGATTATTTGATACCCCGAATTTTTATAAATATGCCTGCAAAATTTCAAAACTTTACCTGAATTTTTCATTAAGTAATGGAGCAATGTTTGATGCTAAACAGCAACTATCACGCCTACATTTCAGATTATCTGCTAGAAAAAAGCCTGATAAAAATGAATTAACTATTTTTCTAATGCGCATCAATGAGATTGACATTATATATGCAGTAATAAATCATTAAGAAAGAATTGTGCAATTCAGGCAAAAATTCTAGTTTGTGAATTATTTACTGGAAGATCAAATGGATTTGGTCAAGATTTAAAAGTTGTGCGTGCTTTTTATATCATTATGAATAAAATTAAAACTTCAAAACGGATTCTCCCAAAGCACAAATACTAAATCTCATTTTGATAACTCAGATAATTAAAAATCTAATTCGCAAGAATAGAAAAACTCTCCCATTTTTATATATTTTTTGGTGATATATATCTATCCCATGTGTGCGAGATTCAACACTTTTATTATTAAAATATTTTAAGATATTTATTTAAGCAAATGCACATATACAGTTCTTAGATTTATTTTACCTATAAATTGTTATTTGATTTTGCCTTCATTCGTGTACAATATTTAACATGCGAAGGCTTTTAAAAACATGGAAATAAAAAATAAAGGCATAAACATCTTTTGTACATGCTGTGCATTAGCTCTGAGCATGGAATTAGCTCTGAAGTGTGTGTATTTATTTTTTTTAATAATTATTAAGATAAAGTTTTATGAAATATTGATCTTTCATTCGTTTTTTTCTATATATTCATTATGGCAGTATACTGTTTAATTGTTCTACATTTGTGCAATTTTTTATGGTAAGTAGTTTTAAATAAGCTAATTAACATTTCATAAAAGTTCCAGACTATTCGATGAATATTATATCATGCTATTCATGGAATGAAAACTTCAAACTCATATTTCTCCATGTTGAATTTTTGTACATATACTGTTATTCAAAACCCTAAGACTTTTTTGATAATTGAAGTATGGGTTTGAAATTTTATACATGTTTTGAAATGTATGTTTTGTAAAACTGTGCATGGAATTAGCTCTAACATGTTTAGTACTTTTTCTAAAAAATTTCAAAATCAAAATTAATGTTTTTTGGGGAATTTTTGGAAATTTAACTATAAAAAATTAATAAAAAATTAAAGAGAAGCAGCAGAAAAAACCCATGCACAGTTTTATGTAGTATATTATAGGGTACTTGGAAAAAAAATTTGAAAGAAAAGAGACATATTTAAAAAAGCCTTAGGGATTTAAAAAATGCTTAAAAAAGCTAAAAAAATTTTAATTTTACAAACATTTTGCAACAAATTAAAAAAAAATTTGTATGGAATTATTATTAAATATTAACCTTTATGAAATACAATTAAAACCAAATATCAAATATTAAAAATAAAAAAAATTGTGAAGATGGTACCATATCGCCTTAATCAGCATTCCACAAAATGATATTTTAAAACAATCTTAATTAAATTAATTAAAATTTTAACATTATTTCTACAAATACGTTTAGAAAACTTCAAATATTTATAGGAAAAATATATAAACATTTTCACAAAACTATAAACATTTTATTGGATAAAATTATTCCAATGCCAACTGAAAATGCTACTTTCATATTTTTTATGCACTAACACGTCATATCTAACTTTTTACCATGTTTTTATTAACTCGCTTTCTTGTATGTCTGTCCGGGGAGTTTTGTAATTAATTTTAAACTATAACTTCCCGATGAGCTAAAGACTTGAAATTTGGACTATAACTCAGAAATAGATGACAATGCATGAAAATGTTTACAAAAACATCGTACATAGAAAAATTTTAATAAAGAAAATTATTATTTTAATTATAATTTTAAATCTACAAATATATATTTGTTAGGTTAGTAGTGTAAAAATCTCCATTGCACGAATATATCAATGCGTGAATTCTTCCTCAAAACAGTTTATAAGCATTTATATTTTGAAATCGATACAAATTGCCAAATAAACCTATTTAACGAATAATAATCGAAACAAAACTTGAATATGTGAATTAAGTTCAAATGATATCCAACCGTAATTTTCAGTGGGTGAACGAATGAAGTTAGGAAGAAATTACTTGATGAATTGAGGAATTTTTTCCCTCTTATACGAATCCTCAGTCACCGAACTGTAAATAAGTGAAACGGTGTTAGTCTGCATTATGGGAATATGGTTTTTGATAAAATGGCACAAAAATTTGTAAAACACTACAACATAAAATTTTGTTTAAAGGATGATTCAGAGGGAATCAGATAATTCTAAAATTCTAAGCACCCCTCCCCCAAAAAAGGAACAATATTTCATTCCAAAGAATATATGATGTAAAATGCGACAAACCACCGAAAGAAGTGTTTCAGCGTTGCTTTTGACATTGATAGAATCGTTGGAATAAATATAACACTCCAACTACAAAATAACCCAATTTCTAAGTGGTCAGGGCAACTTTAAAAGCTACTTGAACAAATTTAATTTAGTTCCGTTATTTTCCTGTGATTGTGATATTGGTGGCGAGGAAAATGTAGAACAAAATGTAGCTACTTCGGTGTTCCAAGTTTGAAAGAGAGCGAAACATCCTAAGACTGACTTTCAAGGGACTTAATATAAATTGTCCTCCGAATCTTCAGCAACTTCTTTCCACCAGAAGTTTTGTGGATTTGTTGTAAATATTTGTAATCCTTCATTTCCTGAAATATTTTTTTCTTTCATTGATTTGTAATGTGTGAGTCCCGCGTAATACTTTGTGGTACTCGGAGATTTTACAATTATTTTCAAAAGGGAATATGTGAAAATATAATGTTTTAACAACAAACTACCATATTAAATTAGTTTTAAAGAAAAATATAAAGCAACAAACAATTTTCTTCTATTTTAAAAACAACACAAAAAAACTTGCTATACTTTAATTGCTAATTTTCCAAGGCGTTCCGCAGCCTCTCTAGATAGACAACTTTGACTTTTTGTACCTTCATCAACATCTTCAATAACAGTGCCTCCAGAATCTAATTAGAAAATAAAAATAAACAAAGATTTAAAAATATAAAAACATATAGTGTAAATGAGATTGAACTGGGATTGTTTTATACCAGTTTTTCATATTTGCTATTTGAATGAAACTGTAAATTATACTAATTGAATAAAACTTATGAATTGATTTTCCTTTAAAAACTCTTTAGAAGTTTAAAGTTAAGTATACAAGACACTGCATAAATTAAAATAGTACTAAATTTGAAGCTACTTTAATTATGACAATTATATTTCAAATGACCTGACTGAATGATTTAGAACATATTTATTGAATATTTTCTATTTGTATTAAGTTTTTATTCAAACACATTATAATGCTCATTTGAAAAAAATTAATAGCAAGTAACAATGTTAAGAATGACATGTCACGGAGTTTTGCTCTTTCGGCTCTAAATTCTTTAGCGAGCTTTTATTTATTTCTAAAGTTGTTAATGCAATTATGCAAAGAGCAAGGGCGTAGCTACCACCGTGTCAATGATACAGGGCCCCCAAGCTGTAAGTAAAATATGTGTAATGCAAATATGTGTAAACAAAAAATCATTACATGTTAAGAGGCCCAAAAAGGGTCCCACAAGAAATTTTTGATACAGGGCCCATCAAGACTAGCTACATAAGTGGCAAAGAGATAGAGGGAACTACTGAATATTTTCCTCTTAGTACTTAGCAACGTTATTAGAAGTCATCTAAAGCATAGGTTCCCAACCTTTTTTGAACTGGCGCCTCCTTTTCTAGTGAATATTTGGCACCACCATTCCCACTCCAGAGAAATAAGAGCGGTCGTAATGCATGGTGAAAACACGAACTAAATTTTAAAAAATATTCTATTACTAATAGAATATATTTTTTTAACTTAGTTTCTTACTAAGGCCCCCAATATTTTTACTTGCAAATCTGATATACACTACGGGCCACCGTAAAAGCAACACCCTGAAGGAACCACGCAAATAACATGAAGTTTACAACATGCATTAGCGGAGGTAAGATATGCAAATGATTAAAATTTCAGCGCAGACACACATCACGCACGCCTGTGGCGCCACCTCAAAGCGCTATTTAAGGCTTGGAGATATCGACGATTTCAAGTTCGGCAATTGTGTTTTTCTTGTGGTTTTTTCAAAAAACGATCAGTTATGTCTCGTAAGAAACAGTGATCAAATTTTGATCAAGTATCCAAGTTCGACAGAGGAAGGAGAGTGGCCTACCGAGATTGTGGATTATCTTTCAGGGAAATCAGTAGTCATGTTGGACGAAACCAAACAACTGTAATGCGGATATGTGAATGTTGGATGCAAGAGGGTACGACGGACCGACGTGGTCGATCGCATCCACCTCAGTGCACCACTTCACGTGAGGACCGGCAAATTGTGCGCATGGCAGTGACGGATTGCTCAGTCACATCACGAACAACAGCACAGCACATTGAGTCTGTAATGCATCATTCAGTGTCTGCGCGTACCATTCAGCAGAGTGGTCTGTCCGCAAGACGGCCATTGCTTGATCTACCCTTGACGCAGAACCACAGACGTCTCCACCGCCAGTGGTGCGATGAAAAAAGGATGTGGGCGGCAGAATGGAATGAAGTTGTCTTTATTGACGAGTCACGCATCTGTCTGCAACTCCACGATGGTCGGATTTGAGTCTAGAGACACCGGGGCGAGAGGATGATGAGCAGCTGCATTATGCACCGCCCCACTGGTTCTGCACTGAGTATTATGGTATGGGGCGGTATTGGAAATCACTTTCGCACTCCTCTTGTACACATTGCCGGTACTTTAAACAACCAGCGCTACATCTCCGAGGTGTTGGAGCCAGTTGTCCTTCCTTACCTTCAGGGCTTGGCCACAGTCATATTTCAACAGGATAATGCGCGACCACACGTGACACGCATTGTCCAAAAGTTCTTCGTCAATCCCCATATTGAATTGCTTCCCTGGCCAGCTCGCTGTCTGGATCTTTCTCCGATAAAAAAACATGTGGTCCATGGTTGTTCAACGATTGACCCAGATTACACCCCAGCTGTCACACCAGATCATTTTTGGCAACGTGTAGAAGCTGCTTAGTCTGCTGTACCCCAAGAACACATCCAAAGTCTCTTTGAATCAATGCCGAGGCGTGTTGCAGCGGTGATCTCCAACAATGGCGACTACTCTGGTTACTGATTCTGGCAGGAACCACACTTCACAGAAGTCTATAAATTTAATCATTTGATACTTGGTCAACATGTTATCTGCAAAATAAATTTTGTTGGTCTATCCTTGTCGTCTTTCTTGGTGTTGCATTTACGGTGGCCAGCAGTGTAACTATTGCCACAAATATGCAATTTTAAATACATAAATCAACATAAGGTAAGCAGTATTAAAGATTACTTTTGTTAGAACATAACCAGCGTTTTTTTAGCCTTTTTAGACAATATTTGGTCAATCTGCCCATGCCCTTCCATACCATCTCAAAACCTCCTAACATAATCTGGGTCTTTTACTGCCCCCTGAAACCCTCAAACACAAGGAAGCGTTATCATCCACGTTGAGAACCTATTATCTAAAGGAAGGCTTATACTTTTGAACCACACTATTTTCATAACGGATTATCAAAAAACCATTTTTGTAGCTATTACACATATTTATTTTTGAAAACTACGACTACAGAATAGTTTCTGGCCTCCGGAATTATTTAGTTGTAAGCGATCCTATTTCTTAAAGAAATTACCCCCAACCTACGTAGTAGCTGTTACGAGAATTAACTTTCAATATTTCTGTAAAATGCCATTAATTATTCAAGACTAAATATGTTTTCTGATTTACGTAATCTTATTATTTTTCTGTCGTATATCTTCACAGTGGGCTAAATTCATGAAGGTCACGTGATAAGTGCAATTACGTGTTACCTATTGAATTCAAAACTTACATTAGATCTGTACTTGTTGTTCTACTTGTAAAACTTTTTTAAGAAAT